>JAKUCM010003648.1:0-23964 GCA_023374145.1 Lepidium sativum
CCTAGCTAAAAGAGATCACATGTGTAGAAGGATCGTATGAACATGGCTAGTTGTTAGGATCAAGTTCGACTTCATAACACAACCAAAATAGTTCATTACGGATTCACTAATAGACATAGCTTATAGACTAAGGCAAATTATTTATATTTTGTGACCTATAAGGCCACTCTAAGTTGGCTTAGCACACTTTCTGTTGTAAAAATGACATTACATCGCCATGAACTAAGCTAAAAGGGATCCCATGTGTAGAAGGATCATGTGAACATTGATAGACGTTAACATCAAGCTCGACTTGATAACTCAACCAAAGTAATTTCTGACGGGTTCACCATTAGACATAGTTTATATATTAAGGTAAAATGGTAAGGTTGCGAACTATGATACCACTCAAAGTTGCCTTAGCACAATTTCTCATGTTAAAATGACATTACTTTCCTTGAACCTACTAGCTAAAAGAGATCACATGTGTAGAAGGTTCGTATGAACATGGCTAGTTGTTAGGATCAAGCTCGACTTTATAACACAACCAAATTAGTGCATTACGGGTTTACTAATAGACATAGCTTATAGACTAAGGCAAAATAGAAATGTTGTGACCTATGAGGCCACTCTAAGTTGGCTTAGCACACTTTCTGTTGTATAAATGACATTACGTCGCCATGAACTAAGCTAAAAGGGATCCCATGTGTAGAAGGATCGTGTGAACATTGATAGACGTTAACATCAAGCTCGACTTCATAACTCAACCAAAGTAATTTCTGATGGGTTCACCAATAGACATAGTTTATATAGTAAGGTAAAATGGTAAGGTTGCGACCTATGATACCACTCTAAATTGGCTTAGCACAATTTCTCATGTTAAAATGACATTACTTGCCTTGAACCTAGCTAAAAGAGATCACATGTGTAGAAGGATCGTATGAACATGGCTAGTTGTTAGGATCAAGCTCGACTTCATAACACAACCAAAGTAGTTCATTACAGCTTCACAAATAGACATAGCTTATAGACTAAGGTAAAATATAAATTTTGTGACCTATCAGGCCACTCTTAGTTGGCTTACCACTCTTTCTGTTGTAAAAATGACATTACGTCGCCATGAACTAAGATAAAAGAGATCCCATGTGTAGAAGGATTGTATGAACATGGCTAGACGTTAACATCAAGCTCGACTTCATAACTCAATTAAAGAGATTCCTCACGGGTTAACCAATAGACATAGTTTATATAGTAAGGTAAAATGGTAAGGTTGCGACCTATGATACCACTCTAAGGTTGCTTAGCACAATTTCTCATGTTAAAATGACATTACTTCCCTTGAACCTAGCTAAAAGAGATCACATGTGTAGAAGGATCGTATGAACATGGCTAGTTGTTAGGATCAAGTTCGACTTCATAACACAACCAAAATAGTTCATTACGGATTCACTAATAGACATAGCTTATAGACTAAGGCAAATTATTTATATTTTGTGACCTATAAGGCCACTCTAAGTTGGCTTAGCACACTTTCTGTTGTAAAAATGACATTACGTCGCCATGAACTAAGCTAAAAGGGATCCCATGTGTAGAAGGATCGTGTGAACATTGATAGACGTTAACATCAAGCTCGACTTGATAACTCAACCAAAGTAATTTCTGACGGGTTCACCATTAGACATAGTTTATATATTAAGGTAAAATGGTAAGGTTGCGAACTATGATACCACTCAAAGTTGCCTTAGCACAATTTCTCATGTTAAAATGACATTACTTTCCTTGAACCTACTAGCTAAAAGAGATCACATGTGTAGAAGGTTCGTATGAACATGGCTAGTTGTTAGGATCAAGCTCGACTTCATAACACAACCAAAATAGTTCATTACGGATTCACTAATAGACATAGCTTATAGACTAAGGCAAATTATTTATATTTTGTGACCTATAAGGCCAGTCTAAGTTGGCTTAGCACACTTTCTGTTGTAAAAATGACATTACGTCGCCATGAACTAAGCTAAAAGGGATCCCATGTGTAGAAGGATCGTGTGAACATTGATAGACGTTAACATCAAGCTCGACTTGATAACTCAACCAAAGTAATTTCTGACGGGTTCACCATTAGACATAGTTTATATATTAAGGTAAAATGGTAAGGTTGCGAACTATGATACCACTCAAAGTTGCCTTAGCACAATTTCTCATGTTAAAATGACATTACTTTCCTTGAACCTACTAGCTAAAAGAGATCACATGTGTAGAAGGTTCGTATGAACATGGCTAGTTGTTAGGATCAAGCTCGACTTCATAACACAACCAAAATAGTTCATTACGGATTCACTAATAGACATAGCTTATAGACTAAGGCAAATTATTTATATTTTGTGACCTATAAGGCCACTCTAAGTTGGCTTAGCACACTTTCTGTTGTAAAAATGACATTACGTCGCCATGAACTAAGCTAAAAGGGATCCCATGTGTAGAAGGATCGTGTGAACATTGATAGACGTTAACATCAAGCTCGACTTGATAACTCAACCAAAGTAATTTCTGACGGGTTCACCATTAGACATAGTTTATATATTAAGGTAAAATGGTAAGGTTGCGAACTATGATACCACTCAAAGTTGCCTTAGCACAATTTCTCATGTTAAAATGACATTACTTTCCTTGAACCTACTAGCTAAAAGAGATCACATGTAGAAGGTTCGTATGAACATGGCTAGTTGTTAGGATCAAGCTCGACTTCATAACACAACCAAAATAGTTCATTACGGATTCACTAATAGACATAGCTTATAGACTAAGGCAAATTATTTATATTTTGTGACCTATAAGGCCACTCTAAGTTGGCTTAGCACACTTTCTGTTGTAAAAATGACATTACGTCGCCATGAACTAAGCTAAAAGGGATCCCATGTGTAGAAGGATCGTGTGTGAACATTGATAGACGTTAACATCAAGCTCGACTTGATAACTCAACCAAAGTAATTTCTGACGGGTTCACCATTAGACATAGTTTATATATTAAGGTAAAATGGTAAGGTTGCGAACTATGATACCACTCAAAGTTGCCTTAGCACAATTTCTCATGTTAAAATGACATTACTTTCCTTGAACCTACTAGCTAAAAGAGATCACATGTGTAGAAGGATCGTATGAACATGGCTAATTGTTAGGATCAAGCTCGACTTTATAACACAACCAAAGTAGTGCATTACGGGTTTACTAATAGACATAGCTTATAGACTAAGGCAAAATAGAAATGTTGTGACCTATGAGGCCACTCTAAGTTGGCTTAGCACACTTTCTCTTGTAAAAATGACATTACGTCGCCATAAACTAAGATAAAAGAGATCCCATGTGTAGAAGGATCGTATGAACATGGCTAGACGTTAACATCAAGCTCGACTTCATAACTAATCCAAAGTAATTTCTGACGGCTTCACCAATAGACATAGTTTATATAGTAAGGTAAAATGGTAAGGTTGCGACCTATGATACCATTCTAAGTTGGCTTAGCACAATTTCTCATGTTAAAATGACATTACTTGCCTTGAACCTAGCTAAAAGAGATCACATGTGTAGAAGGATCGTATGAACATGGCTAGTTGTTAGGATCAAGCTCGACTTCATAACACAACCAAAGTAGTTCATTACAGCTTCACAAATAGACATAGCTTATAGACTAAGGTAAAATATAAATTTTGTGACCTATCAGGCCACTCTAAGTTGGCTTACCACTCTTTCTGTTGTAAAAATGACATTACGTCGCCATGAACTAAGATAAAAGAGATCCCATGTGTAGAAGGATTGTATGAACATGGCTAGACGTTAACATCAAGCTCGACTTCATAACTCAATTAAAGAGATTCCTCACGGGTTAACCAATAGACATAGTTTATATAGTAAGGTAAAATGGTAAGGTTGCGACCTATGATACCACTCTAAGGTTGCTTAGCACAATTTCTCATGTTAAAATGACATTACTTCCCTTGAACCTAGCTAAAAGAGATCACATGTGTAGAAGGATCGTGTGAACATTGATAGACGTTAACATCAAGCTCGACTTGATAACTCAACCAAAGTAATTTCTGACGGGTTCACCATTAGACATAGTTTATATATTAAGGTAAAATGGTAAGGTTGCGAACTATGATACCACTCTAAGTTGGCTTAGCACAATTTCTCATGTTAAAATGACATTACTTGCCTTGAACCTAGCTAAAAGAGATCACATGTGTAGAAGGATCGTATGAACATGGCTAGTTGTTAGGATCAAGCTCGACTTCATAACACAACCAAAGTAGTTCATTACGGGTTCACTAATTGATATAGCTTATAGACTAAGGCAAAATATATATTTTGTGACCTATAAGGCCACTCTATGTTGGCTTAGCACACTTTCTGTTGTAAAAGGGATCCCATGTGTAGAAGGATCGGTGTGAACATTGATAGACGTTAACATCAAGCTCGACTTGATAACTCAACCAAAGTAATTTCTGACGGGTTCACCATTAGACATAGTTTATATAGTAAGGTAAAATGGTAAGGTTGCGACCTATGATACCACTCTAAGTTTGCTTAGCACAATTTCTCATGTTAAAATGACATTACTTCCCTTGAACCTAGCTAAAAGAGATCACATGTGTAGAAGGATCGTATGAACATGGCTAGTTGTTAGGATCAAGCTCGACTTCATAACACAACCAAAGTAGTTCATTACAGCTTCACTAATAGACATAGCTTATAGACTAAGGTAAAATATAAATTTTGTGACCTATCAGGCCACTCTAAGTTGGCTTACCACTCTTTCTGTTGTAAAAATGACATTACGTCGCCATGAACTAAGATAAAAGAGATCCCATGTGTAGAAGGATTGTATGAACATGGCTAGACGTTAACATCAAGCTCGACTTCATAACTCAATTAAAGTAATTCCTCACGGGTTAACCAATAGACATAGTTTATATAGTAAGGTAAAATGGTAAGGTTGCGACCTATGATACCACTCTAAGGTTGCTTAGCACAATTTCTCATGTTAAAATGACATTACTTCCCTTGAACCTAGCTAAAAGAGATCACATGTGTAGAAGGATCGTATGAACATGGCTAGTTGTTAGGATCAAGTTCGACTTCATAACACAACCAAAATAGTTCATTACGGATTCACTAATAGACATAGCTTATAGACTAAGGCAAATTATTTATATTTTGTGACCTATAAGGCCACTCTAAGTTGGCTTAGCACACTTTCTGTTGTAAAAATGACATTACATCGCCATGAACTAAGCTAAAAGGGATCCCATGTGTAGAAGGATCATGTGAACATTGATAGACGTTAACATCAAGCTCGACTTGATAACTCAACCAAAGTAATTTCTGACGGGTTCACCATTAGACATAGTTTATATATTAAGGTAAAATGGTAAGGTTGCGAACTATGATACCACTCAAAGTTGCCTTAGCACAATTTCTCATGTTAAAATGACATTACTTTCCTTGAACCTACTAGCTAAAAGAGATCACATGTGTAGAAGGTTCGTATGAACATGGCTAGTTGTTAGGATCAAGCTCGACTTTATAACACAACCAAATTAGTGCATTACGGGTTTACTAATAGACATAGCTTATAGACTAAGGCAAAATAGAAATGTTGTGACCTATGAGGCCACTCTAAGTTGGCTTAGCACACTTTCTGTTGTATAAATGACATTACGTCGCCATGAACTAAGCTAAAAGGGATCCCATGTGTAGAAGGATCGTGTGAACATTGATAGACGTTAACATCAAGCTCGACTTGATAACTCAACCAAAGTAATTTCTGACGGGTTCACCATTAGACATAGTTTATATATTAAGGTAAAATGGTAAGGTTGCGAAATATGATACCACTCAAAGTTGCCTTAGCACAATTTCTCATGTTAAAATGACATTACTTTCCTTGAACCTACTAGCTAAAAGAGATCACATGTGTAGAAGGATCGTATGAACATGGCTAATTGTTAGGATCAAGCTCGACTTTATAACACAACCAAAGTAGTGCATTACGGGTTTACTAATAGACATAGCTTATAGACTAAGGCAAAATAGAAATGTTGTGACCTATGAGGCCACTCTAAGTTGGCTTAGCACACTTTCTCTTGTAAAAATGACATTACGTCGCCATAAACTAAGATAAAAGAGATCCCATGTGTAGAATGATCGTATGAACATGGCTAGACGTTAACATCAAGCTCGACTTCATAACTAATCCAAAGTAATTTCTGACGGCTTCACCAATAGACATAGTTTATATAGTAAGGTAAAATGGTAAGGTTGCGACTTATGATACCATTCTAAGTTGGCTTAGCACAATTTCTCATGTTAAAATGACATTACTTGCCTTGAACCTAGCTAAAAGAGATCACATGTGTAGAAGGATCGTATGAACATGGCTAGTTGTTAGGATCAAGCTCGACTTCATAACACAACCAAAGTAGTTCATTACAGCTTCACAAATAGACATAGCTTATAGACTAAGGTAAAATATAAATTTTGTGACCTATCAGGCCACTCTAAGTTGGCTTACCACTCTTTCTGTTGTAAAAATGACATTACGTCGCCATGAACTAAGATAAAAGAGATCCCATGTGTAGAAGGATTGTATGAACATGGCTAGACGTTAACATCAAGCTCGACTTCATAACTCAATTAAAGAGATTCCTCACGGGTTAACCAATAGACATAGTTTATATAGTAAGGTAAAATGGTAAGGTTGCGACCTATGATACCACTCTAAGGTTGCTTAGCACAATTTCTCATGTTAAAATGACATTACTTCCCTTGAACCTAGCTAAAAGAGATCACATGTGTAGAAGGATCGTATGAACATGGCTAGTTGTTAGGATCAAGTTCGACTTCATAACACAACCAAAATAGTTCATTACGGATTCACTAATAGACATAGCTTATAGACTAAGGCAAATTATTTATATTTTGTGACCTATAAGGCCACTCTAAGTTGGCTTAGCACACTTTCTGTTGTAAAAATGACATTACGTCGCCATGAACTAAGCTAAAAGGGATCCCATGTGTAGAAGGATCGTGTGAACATTGATAGACGTTAACATCAAGCTCGACTTGATAACTCAACCAAAGTAATTTCTGACGGGTTCACCATTAGACATAGTTTATATATTAAGGTAAAATGGTAAGGTTGCGAACTATGATACCACTCAAAGTTGCCTTAGCACAATTTCTCATGTTAAAATGACATTACTTTCCTTGAACCTACTAGCTAAAAGAGATCACATGTGTAGAAGGTTCGTATGAACATGGCTAGTTGTTAGGATCAAGCTCGACTTCATAACACAACCAAAATAGTTCATTACGGATTCACTAATAGACATAGCTTATAGACTAAGGCAAATTATTTATATTTTGTGACCTATAAGGCCAGTCTAAGTTGGCTTAGCACACTTTCTGTTGTAAAAATGACATTACGTCGCCATGAACTAAGCTAAAAGGGATCCCATGTGTAGAAGGATCGTGTGAACATTGATAGACGTTAACATCAAGCTCGACTTGATAACTCAACCAAAGTAATTTCTGACGGGTTCACCATTAGACATAGTTTATATATTAAGGTAAAATGGTAAGGTTGCGAACTATGATACCACTCAAAGTTGCCTTAGCACAATTTCTCATGTTAAAATGACATTACTTTCCTTGAACCTACTAGCTAAAAGAGATCACATGTGTAGAAGGATCGTATGAACATGGCTAATTGTTAGGATCAAGCTCGACTTTATAACACAACCAAAGTAGTGCATTACGGGTTTACTAATAGGCATAGCTTATAGACTAAGGCAAAATAGAAATTTTGTGACCTATGAGGCCACTCTAAGTTGGCTTAGCACACTTTCTCTTGTAAAAATGACATTACGTCGCCATAAACTAAGATAAAAGAGATCCCATGTGTAGAAGGATCGTATGAACATGGCTAGACGTTAACATCAAGCTCGACTTCATAACTAATCCAAAGTAATTTCTGACGGCTTCACCAATAGACATAGTTTATATAGTAAGGTAAAATGGTAAGGTTGCGACCTATGATACCACTCTAAGTTGGCTTAGCACAATTTCTCATGTTAAAATGACATTACTTGCCTTGAACCTAGCTAAAAGAGATCACATGTGTAGAAGGATCGTATGAACATGGCTAGTTGTTAGGATCAAGCTCGACTTCATAACACAACCAAAGTAGTTCATTACAGCTTCACTAATAGACATAGCTTATAGACTAAGGTAAAATATAAATTTTGTGACCTATCAGGCCACTCTAAGTTGGCTTACCACTCTTTCTATTGTAAAAATGACATTACGTCGCCATGAACTAAGATAAAAGAGATCCCATGTGTAGAAGGATTGTATGAACATGGCTAGACGTTAACATCAAGCTCGACTTCATAACTCAATTAAAGTAATTCCTCACGGGTTAACCAATAGACATAGTTTATATAGTAAGGTAAAATGGTAAGGTTGCGACCTATGATACCACTCTAAGGTTGCTTAGCACAATTTCTCATGTTAAAATGACATTACTTCCCTTGAACCTAGCTAAAAGAGATCACATGTGTAGAAGGATCGTATGAACATGGCTAGTTGTTAGGATCAAGCTCGACTTCATAACACAACCAAAATAGTTCATTACGGATTCACTAATAGACATAGCTTATAGACTAAGGCAAATTATTTATATTTTGTGACCTATAAGGCCACTCTAAGTTGGCTTAGCACACTTTCTGTTGTAAAAATGACATTACGTCGCCATGAACTAAGCTAAAAGGGATCCCATGTGTAGAAGGATCGTGTGAACATTGATAGACGTTAACATCAAGCTCGACTTGATAACTCAACCAAAGTAATTTCTGACGGGTTCACCATTAGACATAGTTTATATATTAAGGTAAAATGGTAAGGTTGCGACCTATGGTACCATTCTAAGTTTGCTTAGCACAATTTCTCATGTTAAAATGACATTACTTGCCTTGAACCTAGCTAAAAGAGATCACATGTGTAGAAGGATCGTATGAACATGGCTAGTTGTTAGGATCAAGCTCGACTTCATAACACAACCAAAGTAGTTCATTACAGCTTCACTAATAGACATAGCTTATAGACTAAGGTAAAATATAAATTTTGTGACCTATCAGGCCACTCTAATTTGGCTTACCACTCTTTCTGTTGTAAAAATGACATTACGTCGCCATGAACTAAGATAAAAGAGATCCCATGTGTAGAAGGATTGTATGAACATGGCTAGACGTTAACATCAAGCTCGACTTCATAACTCAATTAAAGTAATTCCTCACGGGTTAACCAATAGACATAGTTTATATAGTAAGGTAAAATGGTAAGGTTGCGACCTATGATACCACTCTAAGGTTGCTTAGCACAATTTCTCATGTTAAAATGACATTACTTCCCTTGAACCTAGCTAAAAGAGATCACATGTGTAGAAGGATCGTATGAACATGGCTAGTTGTTAGGATCAAGTTCGACTTCATAACACAACCAAAATAGTTCATTACGGATTCACTAATAGACATAGCTTATAGACTAAGGCAAATTATTTATATTTTGTGACCTATAAGGCCACTCTAAGTTGGCTTAGCACACTTTCTGTTGTAAAAATGACATTACGTCGCCATGAACTAAGCTAAAAGGGATCCCATGTGTAGAAGGATCGTGTGAACATTGATAGACGTTAACATCAAGCTCGACTTGATAACTCAACCAAAGTAATTTCTGACGGGTTCACCATTAGACATAGTTTATATATTAAGGTAAAATGGTAAGGTTGCGAACTATGATACCACTCAAAGTTGCCTTAGCACAATTTCTCATGTTAAAATGACATTACTTTCCTTGAACCTACTTGCTAAAAGAGATCACATGTGTAGAAGGTTCGTATGAACATGGCTAGTTGTTAGGATCAAGCTCGACTTCATAACACAACCAAAATAGTTCATTACGGATTCACTAATAGACATAGCTTATAGACTAAGGCAAATTATTTATATTTTGTGACCTATAAGGCCACTCTAAGTTGGCTTAGCACACTTTCTGTTGTAAAAATGACATTACGTCGCCATGAACTAAGCTAAAAGGGATCCCATGTGTAGAAGGATCGTGTGAACATTGATAGACGTTAACATCAAGCTCGACTTGATAACTCAACCAAAGTAATTTCTGACGGGTTCACCATTAGACATAGTTTATATATTAAGGTAAAATGGTAAGGTTGCGAACTATGATACCACTCAAAGTTGCCTTAGCACAATTTCTCATGTTAAAATGACATTACTTTCCTTGAACCTACTAGCTAAAAGAGATCACATGTGTAGAAGGATCGTATGAACATGGCTAATTGTTAGGATCAAGCTCGACTTTATAACACAACCAAAGTAGTGCATTACGGGTTTACTAATAGACATAGCTTATAGACTAAGGCAAAATAGAAATGTTGTGACCTATGAGGCCACTCTAAGTTGGCTTAGCACACTTTCTCTTGTAAAAATGACATTACGTCGCCATAAACTAAGATAAAAGAGATCCCATGTGTAGAAGGATCGTATGAACATGGCTAGACGTTAACATCAAGCTCGACTTCATAACTAATCCAAAGTAATTTCTGACGGCTTCACCAATAGACATAGTTTATATAGTAAGGTAAAATGGTAAAGTTGCGACCTATGATACCATTCTAAGTTGGCTTAGCACAATTTCTCATGTTAAAATGACATTACTTGCCTTGAACCTAGCTAAAAGAGATCACATGTGTAGAAGGATCGTATGAACATGGCTAGTTGTTAGGATCAAGCTCGACTTCATAACACAACCAAAGTAGTTCATTACAGCTTCACTAATAGACATAGCTTATAGACTAAGGTAAAATATAAATTTTGTGACCTATCAGGCCACTCTAAGTTGGCTTACCACTCTTTCTGTTGTAAAAATGACATTACGTCGCCATGAACTAAGATAAAAGAGATCCCATGTGTAGAAGGATTGTATGAACATGGCTAGACGTTAACATCAAGCTCGACTTCATAACTCAATTAAAGTAATTCCTCACGGGTTAACCAATAGACATAGTTTATATAGTAAGGTAAAATGGTAAGGTTGCGACCTATGATACCACTCTAAGGTTGCTTAGCACAATTTCTCATGTTAAAATGACATTACTTCCCTTGAACCTA
Source organism: Lepidium sativum (assembly GCA_023374145.1). Lineage (NCBI taxonomy): Eukaryota > Viridiplantae > Streptophyta > Magnoliopsida > Brassicales > Brassicaceae > Lepidium > Lepidium sativum. Next base: position 11,223 of record JAKUCM010003648.1, read on the forward strand.
GCTAAAAGAGATCACATGTGTAGAAGGATCGTATGAACATGGCTAGTTGTTAGGATCAAGTTCGACTTCATAACACAACCAAAATAGTTCATTACGGATTCACTAATAGACATAGCTTATAGACTAAGGCAAATTATTTATATTTTGTGACCTATAAGGCCACTCTAAGTTGGCTTAGCACACTTTCTGTTGTAAAAATGACATTACGTCGCCATGAACTAAGCTAAAAGGGATCCCATGTGTAGAAGGATCGTGTGAACATTGATAGACGTTAACATCAAGCTCGACTTGATAACTCAACCAAAGTAATTTCTGACGGGTTCACCATTAGACATAGTTTATATATTAAGGTAAAATGGTAAGGTTGCGAACTATGATACCACTCAAAGTTGCCTTAGCACAATTTCTCATGTTAAAATGACATTACTTTCCTTGAACCTACTTGCTAAAAGAGATCACATGTGTAGAAGGTTCGTATGAACATGGCTAGTTGTTAGGATCAAGCTCGACTTCATAACACAACCAAAATAGTTCATTACGGATTCACTAATAGACATAGCTTATAGACTAAGGCAAATTATTTATATTTTGTGACCTATAAGGCCACTCTAAGTTGGCTTAGCACACTTTCTGTTGTAAAAATGACATTACGTCGCCATGAACTAAGCTAAAAGGGATCCCATGTGTAGAAGGATCGTGTGAACATTGATAGACGTTAACATCAAGCTCGACTTGATAACTCAACCAAAGTAATTTCTGACGGGTTCACCATTAGACATAGTTTATATATTAAGGTAAAATGGTAAGGTTGCGAACTATGATACCACTCAAAGTTGCCTTAGCACAATTTCTCATGTTAAAATGACATTACTTTCCTTGAACCTACTAGCTAAAAGAGATCACATGTGTAGAAGGTTCGTATGAACATGGCTAGTTGTTAGGATCAAGCTCGACTTCATAACACAACCAAAATAGTTCATTACGGATTCACTAATAGACATAGCTTATAGACTAAGGCAAATTATTTATATTTTGTGACCTATAAAGCCACTCTAAGTTGGCTTAGCACACTTTCTGTTGTAAAAATGACATTACGTCGCCATGAACTAAGCTAAAAGGGATCCCATGTGTAGAAGGATCGTGTGAACATTGATAGACGTTAACATCAAGCTCGACTTGATAACTCAACCAAAGTAATTTCTGACGGGTTCACCATTAGACATAGTTTATATATTAAGGTAAAATGGTAAGGTTGCGAACTATGATACCACTCAAAGTTGCCTTAGCACAATTTCTCATGTTAAAATGACATTACTTTCCTTGAACCTACTAGCTAAAAGAGATCACATGTGTAGAAGGATCGTATTGACATGGCTAATTGTTAGGATCAAGCTCGACTTTATAACACAACCAAAGTAGTGCATTACGGGTTTACTAATAGACATAGCTTATAGACTAAGGCAAAATAGAAATGTTGTGACCTATGAGGCCACTCTAAGTTGGCTTAGCACACTTTCTCTTGTAAAAATGACATTACGTCGCCATAAACTAAGATAAAAGAGATCCCATGTGTAGAAGGATCGTATGAACATGGCTAGACGTTAACATCAAGCTCGACTTCATAACTAATCCAAAGTAATTTCTGACGGCTTCACCAATAGACATAGTTTATATAGTAAGGTAAAATGGTAAGGTTGCGACCTATGATACCACTCTAAGTTGGCTTAGCACAATTTCTCATGTTAAAATGACATTACTTGCCTTGAACCTAGCTAAAAGAGATCACATGTGTAGAAGGATCGTATGAACATGGCTAGTTGTTAGGATCAAGCTCGACTTCATAACACAACCAAAGTAGTTCATTACAGCTTCACTAATAGACATAGCTTATAGACTAAGGTAAAATATAAATTTTGTGACCTATCAGGCCACTCTAAGTTGGCTTACCACTCTTTCTGTTGTAAAAATGACATTACGTCGCCATGAACTAAGATAAAAGAGATCCCATGTGTAGAAGAATTGTATGAACATGGCTAGACGTTAACATCAAGCTCGACTTCATAACTCAATTAAAGTAATTCCTCACGGGTTAACCAATAGACATAGTTTATATAGTAAGGTAAAATGGTAAGGTTGCGACCTATGATACCACTCTAAGGTTGCTTAGCACAATTTCTCATGTTAAAATGACATTACTTCCCTTGAACCTAGCTAAAAGAGATCACATGTGTAGAAGGATCGTATGAACATGGCTAGTTGTTAGGATCAAGCTCGACTTCATAACACAACCAAAATAGTTCATTACGGATTCACTAATAGACATAGCTTATAGACTAAGGCAAATTATTTATATTTTGTGACCTATAAGGCCACTCTAAGTTGGCTTAGCACACTTTCTGTTGTAAAAATGACATTACGTCGCCATGAACTAAGCTAAAAGGGATCCCATGTGTAGAAGGATCGTGTGAACATTGATAGACGTTAACATCAAGCTCGACTTGATAACTCAACCAAAGTAATTTTTGACGGGTTCACCATTAGACATAGTTTATATAATAAGGTAAAATGGTAAGGTTGCGAACTATGATACCACTCAAAGTTGCCTTAGCACAATTTCTCATGTTAAAATGACATTACTTTCCTTGAACCTAGCTAAAAGAGATCACATGTGTAGAAGGATCGTATGAACATGGCTAATTGTTAGGATCAAGCTCGACTTTATAACACAACCAAAGTAGTGCATTACGGGTTTACTAATAGACATAGCTTATAGACTAAGGCAAAATAGAAATGTTGTGACCTATGAGGCCACTCTAAGTTGGCTTAGCACACTTTCTCTTGTAAAAATGACATTACGTCGCCATAAACTAAGATAAAAGAGATCCCATGTGTAGAAGGATCGTATGAACATGGCTAGACGTTAACATCAAGCTCGACTTCATAACTAATCCAAAGTAATTTCTGACGGCTTCACCAATAGACATAGTTTATATAGTAAGGTAAAATGGTAAGGTTGCGACCTATGATACCACTCTAAGTTGGCTTAGCACAATTTCTCATGTTAAAATGACATTACTTGCCTTGAACCTAGCTAAAAGAGATCACATGTGTAGAAGGATCGTATGAACATGGCTAGTTGTTAGGATCAAGCTCGACTTCATAACACAACCAAAGTAGTTCATTACAGCTTCACTAATAGACATAGCTTATAGACTAAGGTAAAATATAAATTTTGTGACCTATCAGGCCACTCTAAGTTGGCTTACCACTCTTTCTGTTGTAAAAATGACATTACGTCGCCATGAACTAAGATAAAAGAAATCCCATGTGTAGAAGGATTGTATGAACATGGCTAGACGTTAACATCAAGCTCGACTTCATAACTCAATTAAAGTAATTCCTCACGGGTAAACCAATAGACATAGTTTATATAGTAAGGTAAAATGGTAAGGTTGCGACCTATGATACCACTCTAAGGTTGCTTAGCACAATTTCTCATGTTAAAATGACATTACTTCACTTGAACCTAGCTAAAAGAGATCACATGTGTAGAAGGTTCGTATGAACATGGCTAGTTGTTAGGATCAAGCTCGACTTCATAACACAACCAAAATAGTTCATTACGGATTCACTAATAGACATAGCTTATAGACTAAGGCAAATTATTTATATTTTGTGACCTATAAGGCCACTCTAAGTTGGCTTAGCACACTTTCTGTTGTAAAAATGACATTACGTCGCCATGAACTAAGCTAAAAGGGATCCCATGTGTAGAAGGATCGTGTGAACATTGATAGACGTTAACATCAAGCTCGACTTGATAACTCAACCAAAGTAATTTCTGACGGGTTCACCATTAGACATAGTTTATATATTAAGGTAAAATGGTAAGGTTGCGAACTATGATACCACTCAAAGTTGCCTTAGCACAATTTCTCATGTTAAAATGACATTACTTTCCTTGAACCTACTAGCTAAAAGAGATCACATGTGTAGAAGGATCGTATGAACATGGCTAATTGTTAGGATCAAGCTCGACTTTATAACACAACCAAAGTAGTGCATTACGGGTTTACTAATAGACATAGCTTATAGACTAAGGCAAAATAGAAATGTTGTGACCTATGAGGCCACTCTAAGTTGGCTTAGCACACTTTCTCTTGTAAAAATGACATTACGTCGCCATAAACTAAGATAAAAGAGATCCCATGTGTAGAAGGATCGTATGAACATGGCTAGACGTTAACATCAAGCTCGACTTCATAACTAATCCAAAGTAATTTCTGACGGCTTCACCAATAGACATAGTTTATATAGTAAGGTAAAATGGTAAGGTTGCGACCTATGATACCACTCTAAGTTGGCTTAGCACAATTTCTCATGTTAAAATGACATTACTTGCCTTGAACCTAGCTAAAAGAGATCACATGTGTAGAAGGATCGTATGAACATGGCTAGTTGTTAGGATCAAGCTCGACTTCATAACACAACCAAAGTAGTTCATTACGGGTTCACTAATAGATATAGCTTATAGACTAAGGCAAAATATATATTTTGTGACCTATAAGGCCACTCTATGTTGGCTTAGCACACTTTCTGTTGTAAAAGGGATCCCATGTGTAGAAGGATCGTGTGAACATTGATAGACGTTAACATCAAGCTCGACTTGATAACTCAACCAAAGTAATTTCTGACGGGTTCACCATTAGACATAGTTTATATATTAAGGTAAAATGTTAAGGTTGTGAACTATGATACCACTCAAAGTTGCCTTAGCACAATTTCTCATGTTAAAATGACATTACTTTCCTTGAACCTAGCTAAAAGAGATCACATGTGTAGAAGGATCGTATGAACATGGCTAATTGTTAGGATCAAGCTCGACTTTATAACACAACCAAAGTAGTGCATTACGGGTTTACTAATAGACATAGCTTATAGACTAAGGCAAAATAGAAATGTTGTGACCTATGAGGCCACTCTAAGTTGGCTTAGCACACTTTCTCTTGTAAAAATGACACTACGTCGCCATGAACTAAGATAAAAGAGATCCCATGTGTAGAAGGATCGTATGAACATGGCTAGACGTTAACATCAAGCTCGACTTCATAACTCAACCAAAGTAATTTCTGACGGGTTCACCAATAGACATAGTTTATATAGTAAGGTAAAATGGTAAGGTTGCGACCTATGATACCACTCTAAGTTTGCTTAGCACAATTTCTCATGTTAAAATGACATTACTTGCCTTGAACCTAGCTAAAAGAGATCACATGTGTAGAAGGATCGTATGAACATGGCTAGTTGTTAGGATCAAGCTCGACTTCATAACACAACCAAAGTAGTTCATTACAGCTTCACTAATAGACATAGCTTATAGACTAAGGTAAAATATAAATTTTGTGACCTATCAGGCCACTCTAAGTTGGCTTACCACTCTTTCTGTTGTAAAAATGACATTACGTCGCCATGAACTAAGATAAAAGAGATCCCATGTGTAGAAGGATTGTATGAACATGGCTAGACGTTAACATCAAGCTCGACTTCATAACTCAATTAAAGTAATTCCTCACGGGTAAACCAATAGACATAGTTTATATAGTAAGGTAAAATGGTAAGGTTGCGACCTATGATACCACTCTAAGGTTGCTTAGCACAATTTCTCATGTTAAAATGACATTACTTCCCTTGAACCTAGCTAAAAGAGATCACATGTGTAGAAGGATCGTATGAACATGGCTAGTTGTTAGGATCAAGCTCGACTTCATAACACAACCAAAATAGTTCATTACGGATTCACTAATAGACATAGCTTATAGACTAAGGCAAATTATTTATATTTTTTGACCTATAAGGGAGAGAGAGAGAGGCTTAGCACACTTTCTGTTGTAAAAATGACATTACGTCGCCATGAACTAAGCTAAAAGGGATCCCATGTGTAGAAGGATCGTGTGAACATTGATAGACGTTAACATCAAGCTCGACTTGATAACTCAACCAAAGTAATTTCTGACGGGTTCACCATTAGACATAGTTTATATATTAAGGTAAAATGGTAAGGTTGCGAACTATGATACCACTCAAAGTTGCCTTAGCACAATTTCTCATGTTAAAATGACATTACTTTCCTTGAACCTACTAGCTAAAAGAGATCACATGTGTAGAAGGTTCGTATGAACATGGCTAGTTGTTAGGATCAAGCTCGACTTCATAACACAACCAAAATAGTTCATTACGGATTCACTAATAGACATAGCTTATAGACTAAGGCAAATTATTTATATTTTGTGACCTATAAAGCCACTCTAAGTTGGCTTAGCACACTTTCTGTTGTAAAAATGACATTACGTCGCCATGAACTAAGCTAAAAGGGATCCCATGTGTAGAAGGATCGTGTGAACATTGATAGACGTTAACATCAAGCTCGACTTGATAACTCAACCAAAGTAATTTCTGACGGGTTCACCATTAGACATAGTTTATATATTAAGGTAAAATGGTAAGGTTGCAAACTATGATACCACTCAAAGTTGCCTTAGCACAATTTCTCATGTTAAAATGACATTACTTTCCTTGAACCTACTAGCTAAAAGAGATCACATGTGTAGAAGGTTCGTATGAACATGGCTAGTTGTTAGGATCAAGCTCGACTTCATAACACAACCAAAATAGTTCATTACGGATTCACTAATAGACATAGCTTATAGACTAAGGCAAATTATTTATATTTTGTGACCTATAAAGCCACTCTAAGTTGGCTTAGCACACTTTCTGTTGTAAAAATGACATTACGTCGCCATGAACTAAGCTAAAAGGGATCCCATGTGTAGAAGGATCGTGTGAACATTGATAGACGTTAACATCAAGCTCGACTTGATAACTCAACCAAAGTAATTTCTGACGGGTTCACCATTAGACATAGTTTATATATTAAGGTAAAATGGTAAGGTTGCGAACTATGATACCACTCAAAGTTGCCTTAGCACAATTTCTCATGTTAAAATGACATTACTTTCCTTGAACCTACTAGCTAAAAGAGATCACATGTGTAGAAGGATCGTATGAACATGGCTAATTGTTAGGATCAAGCTCGACTTTATAACACAACCAAAGTAGTGCATTACGGGTTTACTAATAGACATAGCTTATAGACTAAGGCAAAATAGAAATGTTGTGACCTATGAGGCCACTCTAAGTTGGCTTAGCACACTTTCTCTTGTAAAAATGACATTACGTCGCCATAAACTAAGATAAAAGAGATCCCATGTGTAGAAGGATCGTATGAACATGGCTAGACGTTAACATCAAGCTCGACTTCATAACTAATCCAAAGTAATTTCTGACGGCTTCACCAATAGACATAGTTTATATAGTAAGGTAAAATGGTAAGGTTGCGACCGATGATACCACTCTAAGTTGGCTTAGCACAATTTCTCATGTTAAAATGACATTACTTGCCTTGAACCTAGCTAAAAGAGATCACATGTGTAGAAGGATCGTATGAACATGGCTAGTTGTTAGGATCAAGCTCGACTTCATAACACAACCAAAGTAGTTCATTACAGCTTCACTAATAGACATAGCTTATAGACTAAGGTAAAATATAAATTTTGTGACCTATCAGGCCACTCTAAGTTGGCTTACCACTCTTTCTGTTGTAAAAATGACATTACGTCGCCATGAACTAAGATAAAAGAGATCCCATGTGTAGAAGGATTGTATGAACATGGCTAGACATTAACATCAAGCTCGACTTCATAACTCAATTAAAGTAATTCCTCACGGGTTAACCAATAGACATAGTTTATATAGTAAGGTAAAATGGTAAGGTTGCGACCTATGATACCACTCTAAGGTTGCTTAGCACAATTTCTCATGTTAAAATGACATTACTTCCCTTGAACCTAGCTAAAAGAGATCACATGTGTAGAAGGATCGTATGAACATGGCTAGTTGTTAGGATCAAGCTCGACTTCATAACACAACCAAAATAGTTCATTACGGATTCACTAATAGACATAGCTTATAGACTAAGGCAAATTATTTATATTTTTTGACCTATAAGGCCACTCTATGTTGGCTTAGCACACTTTCTGTTGTAAAAATGACATTACGTCGCCATGAACTAAGCTAAAAGGGATCCCATGTGTAGAAGGATCGTGTGAACATTGATAGACGTTAACATCAAGCTCGACTTGATAACTCAACCAAAGTAATTTCTGACGGGTTCACCATTAGACATAGTTTATATATTAAGGTAAAATGGTAAGGTTGCGAACTATGATACCACTCAAAGTTGCCTTAGCACAATTTCTCATGTTAAAATGACATTACTTTCCTTGAACCTACTAGCTAAAAGAGATCACATGTGTAGAAGGATCGTATGAAAATGGCTAATTGTTAGGATCAAGCTCGACTTTATAACACAACCAAAGTAGTGCATTACGGGTTTACTAATAGACATAGCTTATAGACTAAGGCAAATTATTTATATTTTGTGACCTATAAAGCCACTCTAAGTTGGCTTAGCACACTTTCTGTTGTAAAAATGACATTACGTCGCCATGAACTAAGCTAAAAGGGATCCCATGTGTAGAAGGATCGTGTGAACATTGATAGACGTTAACATCAAGCTCGACTTGATAACTCAACCAAAGTAATTTCTGACGGGTTCACCATTAGACATAGTTTATATATTAAGGTAAAATGGTAAGGTTGCAAACTATGATACCACTCAAAGTTGCCTTAGCACAATTTCTCATGTTAAAATGACATTACTTTCCTTGAACCTACTAGCTAAAAGAGATCACATGTGTAGAAGGTTCGTATGAACATGGCTAGTTGTTAGGATCAAGCTCGACTTCATAACACAACCAAAATAGTTCATTACGGATTCACTAATAGACATAGCTTATAGACTAAGGCAAATTATTTATATTTTGTGACCTATAAAGCCACTCTAAGTTGGCTTAGCACACTTTCTGTTGTAAAAATGACATTACGTCGCCATGAACTAAGCTAAAAGGGATCCCATGTGTAGAAGGATCGTGTGAACATTGATAGACGTTAACATCAAGCTCGACTTGATAACTCAACCAAAGTAATTTCTGACGGGTTCACCATTAGACATAGTTTATATATTAAGGTAAAATGGTAAGGTTGCGAACTATGATACCACTCAAAGTTGCCTTAGCACAATTTCTCATGTTAAAATGACATTACTTTCCTTGAACCTACTAGCTAAAAGAGATCACATGTGTAGAAGGATCGTATGAACATGGCTAATTGTTAGGATCAAGCTCGACTTTATAACACAACCAAAGTAGTGCATTACGGGTTTACTAATAGACATAGCTTATAGACTAAGGCAAAATAGAAATGTTGTGACCTATGAGGCCACTCTAAGTTGGCTTAGCACACTTTCTCTTGTAAAAATGACATTACGTCGCCATAAACTAAGATAAAAGAGATCCCATGTGTAGAAGGATCGTATGAACATGGCTAGACGTTAACATCAAGCTCGACTTCATAACTAATCCAAAGTAATTTCTGACGGCTTCACCAATAGACATAGTTTATATAGTAAGGTAAAATGGTAAGGTTGCGACCTATGATACCACTCTAAGTTGGCTTAGCACAATTTCTCATGTTAAAATGACATTACTTGCCTTGAACCTAGCTAAAAGAGATCACATGTGTAGAAGGATCGTATGAACATGGCTAGTTGTTAGGATCAAGCTCGACTTCATAACACAACCAAAGTAGTTCATTACAGCTTCACTAATAGACATAGCTTATAGACTAAGGTAAAATATAAATTTTGTGACCTATCAGGCCACTCTAAGTTGGCTTACCACTCTTTCTGTTGTAAAAATGACATTACGTCGCCATGAACTAAGATAAAAGAGATCCCATGTGTAGAAGGATTGTATGAACATGGCTAGACGTTAACATCAAGCTCGACTTCATAACTCAATTAAAGTAATTCCTCACGGGTTAACCAATAGACATAGTTTATATAGTAAGGTAAAATGGTAAGGTTGCGACCTATGATACCACTCTAAGGTTGCTTAGCACAATTTCTCATGTTAAAATGACATTACTTCCCTTGAACCTAGCTAAAAGAGATCACATGTGTAGAAGGATCGTATGAACATGGCTAGTTGTTAGGATCAAGCTCGACTTCATAACACAACCAAAATAGTTCATTACGGATTCACTAATAGACATAGCTTATAGACTAAGGCAAATTATTTATATTTTTTGACCTATAAGGCCACTCTATGTTGGCTTAGCACACTTTCTGTTGTAAAAATGACATTACGTCGCCATGAACTAAGCTAAAAGGGATCCCATGTGTAGAAGGATCGTGTGAACATTGATAGACGTTAACATCAAGCTCGACTTGATAACTCAACCAAAGTAATTTCTGACGGGTTCACCATTAGACATAGTTTATATATTAAGGTAAAATGGTAAGGTTGCGAACTATGATACCACTCAAAGTTGCCTTAGCACAATTTCTCATGTTAAAATGACATTACTTTCCTTGAACCTACTAGCTAAAAGAGATCACATGTGTAGAAGGTTCGTATGAACATGGCTAGTTGTTAGGATCAAGCTCGACTTCATAACACAACCAAAATAGTTCATTACGGATTCACTAATAGACATAGCTTATAGACTAAGGCAAATTATTTATATTTTGTGACCTATAAAGCCACTCTAAGTTGGCTTAGCACACTTTCTGTTGTAAAAATGACATTACGTCGCCATGAACTAAGCTAAAAGGGATCCCATGTGTAGAAGGATCGTGTGAACATTGATAGACGTTAACATCAAGCTCGACTTGATAACTCAACCAAAGTAATTTCTGACGGGTTCACCATTAGACATAGTTTATATATTAAGGTAAAATGGTAAGGTTGCGAACTATGATACCACTCAAAGTTGCCTTAGCACAATTTCTCATGTTAAAATGACATTACTTTCCTTGAACCTACTAGCTAAAAGAGATCACATGTGTAGAAGGTTCGTATGAACATGGCTAGTTGTTAGGATCAAGCTCGACTTCATAACACAACCAAAATAGTTCATTACGGATTCACTAATAGACATAGCTTATAGACTAAGGCAAATTATTTATATTTTGTGACCTATAAAGCCACTCTAAGTTGGCTTAGCACACTTTCTGTTGTAAAAATGACATTACGTCGCCATGAACTAAGATAAAAGAGATCCCATGTGTAGAAGGATTGTATGAACATGGCTAGACGTTAACATCAAGCTCGACTTCATAACTCAATTAAAGTAATTCCTCACGGGTTAACCAATAGACATAGTTTATATAGTAAGGTAAAATGGTAAGGTTGCGACCTATGATACCACTCTAAGGTTGCTTAGCACAATTTCTCATGTTAAAATGACATTACTTCCCTTGAACCTAGCTAAAAGAGATCACATGTGTAGAAGAATCGTATGAACATGGCTAGTTGTTAGGATCAAGCTCGACTTCATAACACAACCAAAATAGTTCATTACGGATTCACTAATAGACATAGCTTATAGACTAAGGCAAATTATTTATATTTTGTGACCTATAAGGCCACTCTAAGTTGGCTTAGCACACTTTCTGTTGTAAAAATGACATTACGTCGCCATGAACTAAGCTAAAAGGGATCCCATGTGTAGAAGGATCGTGTGAACATTGATAGACGTTAACATCAAGCTCGACTTGATAACTCAACCAAAGTAATTTCTGACGGGTTCACCATTAGACATAGTTTATATATTAAGGTAAAATGGTAAGGTTGCGAACTATGATACCACTCAAAGTTGCCTTAGCACAATTTCTCATGTTAAAATGACATTACTTTCCTTGAACCTAGCTAAAAGAGATCACATGTGTAGAAGGATCATATGAACATGGCTAATTGTTAGGATCAAGCTCGACTTTATAACACAACCAAAGTAGTGCATTACGGGTTTACTAATAGACATAGCTTATAGACTAAGGCAAAATAGAAATGTTGTGACCTATGAGGCCACTCTAAGTTGGCTTAGCACACTTTCTCTTGTAAAAATGACACTACGTCGCCATGAACTAAGATAAAAGAGATCCCATGTGTAGAAGGATCGTATGAACATGGCTAGACGTTAACATCAAGCTCGACTTCATAACTCAACCAAAGTAATTTCTGACGGGTTCACCAATAGACATAGTTTATATAGTAAGGTAAAATGGTAAGGTTGCGACCTATGATACCACTCTAAGTTTGCTTAGCACAATTTCTCATGTTAAAATGACATTACTTGCCTTGAACCTAGCTAAAAGAGATCACATGTGTAGAAGGATCGTATGAACATGGCTAGTTGTTAGGATCAAGCTCGACTTCATAACACAACCAAAGTAGTTCATTACAGCTTCACTAATAGACATAGCTTATAGACTAAGGTAAAATATAAATTTTGTGACCTATCAGGCCACTCTAAGTTGGCTTACCACTCTTTCTGTTGTAAAAATGACATTACGTCGCCATGAACTAAGATAAAAGAGATCCCATGTGTAGAAGGATTGTATGAACATGGCTAGACGTTAACATCAAGCTCGACTTCATAACTCAATTAAAGTAATTCCTCACGGGTAAACCAATAGACATAGTTTATATAGTAAGGTAAAATGGTAAGGTTGCGACCTATGATACCACTCAAAGTTGCCTTAGCACAATTTCTCATGTTTATT
>JAKUCM010003649.1:0-60586 GCA_023374145.1 Lepidium sativum
AGAGAGAAGTTCCATTCCACCCTATCATATGTTTTACTCATATTTATCTTTATTTCCATGTAATTCCCACTAACTCTAGAATTAGTCCGTAACACATGGATCATTTCTTGAGCTCTCAAAATATTATTCGAAATCAAACGGCGAACGACAAAAGCTGACTGTGTTTCAGATACAAGTTTAGGGAGAATCCTCTTAAACCGTAGACACAAAACTTTGGAAATTAGCTTGTATCCAATATTACATAAACTAATCGACCTAAATTTTGCCATCTTTTTAGGTTTCAGAAGCTTTAGAATAAGACAAATATTAGTCTTATTTAAATCTTCAAACACTCATGTTTGTACAAAATTATTTACTAGAGCTATCAAATCCTCCTTAATTATATCCCAAGAATATTGGTAAAACAGCACCGTCATTCCATCTTGCCCTGGGGTTTTATCTGGATCCATGGAAAACAAAGCTATTTTTACATCCATCTCAGAAGTGGGTCTGATCAACAATTGATTATTGAAATTTGTTACTAGACCCTCGATTTCATCTAACTGTACATGAGTGCGCCCATTACTTGTAAGCATATCATTGAAATACCGCATCGCCTCATGAAATATTCATTTCTTGTGCAACCCAGTTACCACATGTATCAAGTAAACCAGTTATCCTATTACACGCTCGTCGTTGTCTTTCTAGAGCATGGAAATATTTGGTGTTTTCATCACGTGCTTTTAACCACTTGTTACGACTTTTTGTTTCCAATAAACCTCTTCTTCAAGCGCCTCCTTATATTCTTTAGTGACTACCTCTATGACATTAGAATTCACTATTGTCCCCGAATTGTACTCTTCTACCACCCTATTTAATTCTAATATTTTTTGCCTCCCTGGTTTTATACTCTCACTCCGCCAATGAGAGATCTCCCTACGACAAATCCTTATTTTGTCAACTAGTGATACTGTCCGACCATGTCGGCCACCACTCCATTTCCAACTACGTTCCACTGTATTTCTAAAACCTGTTTTACCTAACCAACATCTATCAAAACAGAAGCGATTAGTTTTGGATTGATAAACCCTATCTTCAAATTTCCCGACAATAGATTTAAAATCAATTTCCAGTCTACTTTTTCTTTTTGTTCTTGTAAATTATAATTTCTTTTACTTTAAAATTACTTTTTTATCAAAACTCTGCACTAAATCATATTTCACTCAAATTTTTACAGTTTCTTAGTAATTTATAGATTTGTTAGTTTAAAGTTTTAATATTTTTTAATAATCAAAATCTATGGACTAAAGCTTCCTCAAAATCATTTTTCATTTAATTTTTATATTATTTATGGTAACTTATAGGTTTAAATTACAAATGATATAAAAATGCTACAGTTTTTATTTGGAATTCCATTCCTTATATTTATATATATACACAATAAACAATATTGGAGAAAACAACATCTTGTCAAATGGAATACGGTTTGTAAAAGCAAAACTGACGGAGGCCTTGGAATCAAGAAGGCTCATAAAATGAATATGCCGCTTATAGTGAAACTTTGTTGGAGAATTCTTAAGGATAATTCGAGTAAGTGGACTCAAATTCTTTTATCCAAATATAATGTACAAGATTTTCGATCCTTTACTTGGACGAACTCGTTAGGTCAAGGATCTGCTGTTATAGTTGAAGGCGTAAGATGGATCATCAGTAATGGTGAGACAATACGTTTTTGGTCGGATAATTGGCTCCTTAAGGTGTTGCTGATTAGTCTAACTAATTACGAGGTCTCGGAGCATGATATGAATTTTGCTGTGAAAGATCTTGCAACTATGATCTGTTAGCTTGATAGGCTCGTACACCCTGCCTAACATCATGTTGCAACTATGATCTGTGGTTGTTGGAGAGTTCAGGTCCCTGAACAACTTAGAACTTTTCGTTGGCTTGTATCGCATCAGGCATTGATGACAAATGCTGAAAGATTTCGTCGCCATCTTTGTGACTCCGATACAGAGTTCAATTTGTTAAATACAAAAGCTCTGAGTCATGGTTAGCACACTCAGCGTTGAAGGCGATTGGGTCCTCCATATCACGTACACAAGCCAATATTGCATAGTTTTTTCCATCATCGGGATGGGTTAATTGAACACCGATGGAGCTTCGAGAGGCAACCCGAGATTAGCTTCGGCAAGTACAGTACTTCGTGATGAACATGGTACCTGGATTTGCGGATTTACAGTTAATATTGGCATATTCTCTTCTCCTTTAGTAGAATTATGGGGTGTCTACTATGGTTTATTCATCGTTGGGCACTGCAAAGCTTCTTTAGTAGAGCTCAAATTCAAACTCTTTGTCCTTTCTAGTACATTTGTACTATGATTTTTTCCAAAAAATATTCAAATTTCATATATTTATAGAGAGGCTAACTATAGATATAGAATGTCTTATCATTATTAGAGTGAGGATTACAATATTTATAGAGATACATAAGAGAGATTAGAGTATACACAAAATCAAATTAGACCCTAAACATATATACATAATATTATCCTTGATATGCTCCCTCAAGATAGAGGGACCTTTATCACTCCAATCTTGGACTTTGCCCAATCAAATCGCTGTCTTGATAACGGTTTTGTAAGTGTATCAGCGAGTTGATTATTAGTTGAAACATGAGATACTTGCAAGACTCCTGCTTGTATTAGGTTGCGAATGAAATGATAGTCAAGAGCAACATGTTTCATCCTTGAATGGAAGACTGGGTTCGCACAAAGGTATGTGGCACCTACATCATCACAATATATAGTCGGGATCATTGGAAGTGAAAGATGTAGTTCAGTAAGTCTGTTGTAGCACCTACATTCATGAATTAAATCTTCTATAAAAGTTACATAAAGAAAAAATATACAATATGACCTTTCAACATATTTGGATTAAAAATGGTAGTGCAAGTTATTGGTACAATTAGTATGTTACCAAATTAAAATACTAATTGATTTTAAAGATGCAATTTTAGCAAAAAGATATAATTAGTAGAGAACACCACCCGACCAAACCCCACCACAACATGTAGAAACTTTTGTAATTAAAAAAGAGAGAAAGATCCATTTAGGGTCCACATGAGATAATGGCACTCTAAGTAATATTACTCGAAATCAAAGGGCATTTACATAACCGTAAGCTCTATATATATGGAACCACAAGTCTCCAAACTAAACGGACATAAAACTTTCTTAACTCATTTACATAAGAAATCAAAAACTAAAGGATGGGGAATTGTTTAGTAGTGGAGAAGAAAGTGATAAAGATAATGAAAAATGATGGATCAGTAGTTGAATACAGAGGACCCATGAAGGTTCATCATATCCTTACCCAATTCTCTCCTCACTACTCTCTCTTTGACTCTCTCTCCAACCACTGTCATCTTCATCCACAAGCCAAACTTCTCTGTGGTCGTCTCTACTATCTTTTGCCTAAGGAGACGAATACAATCCAGAATCAGAAGATGAAGAAGAAAGTCAGGTTTGCAACTCCAGAGGTGGAGAAAAAAGAGGATATATTAACAGACTGTGAAGATAACACCAAGGAAAAGACTAATGGTGTTGTGAGAGTGAAGATGGTTGTGAGTAAGAAAGAGCTTGAGAAGCTTCTTCAAGGAGGTTCAGTTCATGAGTTGGTTAGTAGGAGCCTTGCTAAGCAGCATATGTGTGATGATGATGATGATGATGAGTGTCATAGAGGATGGAGACCTTTGTTAGATAGCATTCCTGAATCTAATTAGCCTTTAGGATGTTCATAGCTAAATATATATATGACATATACATAGATAACAGAGACTCAAAGCTTGTTCAAGAGAAAAGAGAAAGCATGTAATTTCCAGATATACATAAATACATGAAAACCTTTTTCTTTTAGGAAGTTTTAAATCTGAATTAAAAACCAAAAGAATTTTCAAAAAGTGAATTTATTATGATGGAAATTTCCAAAAGGTTAAAGGTTTGAGTGCTGTTTGGGTTAATTTCAAAGCCTAGAGACCTATAATAGGCATCTCTAGTGGCCTATAAGCAAAGTAAAGATTCATAATTGTGGGTGAAGAAAATGATTTCCATGACCATTTACTACTTACATTCAACTATTCAAGTAAACGCGTCTTGTCTTTTTACACAAGTTTTTGTTTTATAGAGATAACTCTTTGTGTGTGTGTGTGTATACGTATGTACCTCAAAGGCTAATCAATCTTCTTTCGACTTCGAGAGAGATCTTGGTGCGGCGGGTAAAGGGTAGAGTGAATGGTGGATTATACTGTAGGAAAATGAATTTGCAGAGTGTCAGTAGACAGTCGATAAGATTGAATTTCAATCCATTTAGCCATTTATTATTGTTGAAACCTGTGCAACTTTTAACTGATACTTTATCTTTCACTCGAAAATTCTTGTCATTTTGAAGAGCTCTCTCTAGTTCTTTCTCCCGTTTCTCAATCTCCTCATCCGTAACATAGCCTGTAACAAAGTTGATTGGTTCATGATAACAAGAAATCTGACTAGTGTATCGTCACATGTGGAAGTGAAATCGAGTATTTTTTTACCTGAGAAGGCAACAACAGCAACAATCTTTCGAGGCACCTCCTGAATTTTGACTGAAGAATCTTTTGGCAATGGAAAATTTGAACCATACTTTGAGGCCATGACAAATGACATCCGCCACTGGGTTTGATCTTTTCCCTGAAGCATAAGTATACATGCAGATACATTGGATACTAATTGACCAGGAACGAAAACAAGGTGAAAAAATGAATCAAAAACCACTTAAGAAAACTAGACATAACTAATTTATAATTTTCTATGAGCAAACTAACAAGTAGGTATCTCTGGAAACAATACTATACAGTACCATTGATCTTTCGGTTCTACAGAGAATTACAACATCTGGAGCATAGGAATGTGATGCTCTCCAGAAATACTGAGAACTATCTTTGGTATCAACATAAGGAACAAAAGAAGAAACCAACTCACTCAAAGCTACTCTATCTATATTCAAATAAGCTAAGAACATCCAAAAAGAGACACTTTGAGATCCATTGATAAGACACTTACCTTTCTAGTTATCACTGGAGTAGTCATTTCCATCTTTTCTCCACCAGATTGAACTTTACGAGTAAAAACAGGGGTCGTCATCTCCACTTTTGTTCTGTTGAAAACAAAAGTAACCAAAGCTAAAGCAAAACAATAGTCACATCAAACAAAAGTGTAACAAAATTCATAAGGAATGTTTCATAAGTACCTTACCAAAAAGGTACTCAGCTAAAACATTGAAAGACTTAGAAGCACCATAGAAGTCAAATCCAGTTTCTCCTGGCATTGTAGTCTCGGCCACAAAATAAGGCTGTAAAATAGTCATAGTTTTAAACTGAGAACACAGTTAAGCAGAGCGGATTAGTGAGAAAAACATAGAAGAAAATGAAAACAACCTCGAATTCTCTAATCTCGTATCCATCTGTCATACTTAGAACTTTGAAGTTCATCGTCTCAAGATCCGGAACTACAGAAAGATTCAAGGTTTAACAAAGAAAACCAAACACAAAGATCATTGTAATCTGCCGCATAGCTCTGTCCGTCGCCGTTCGCAATCGCCCACAACCGAATTTCGTTCACTGTTTTTTCCTAGAAACAATTATAATAAAACTATTAACGACCGCTCATTTCCCTATACGACACCGTTTTGAGGACGCCATACCATACCGGTAAATTTAGCAACGAACCGATCGGTTTAATTGATTGTAAAGGACGCAGCTTTTTCTGTTTCCATCTCAGCGATTTAAAACCGCTCCGGCAAAGAGGAGCCGCCGCCGAGTTTGTTGGGAAACGCACCGTCGGGGATAACGAAGCATGGGTCGGCTCTCAAAAACCAGTCTAATACCGAGATTGCGTTTGTTCCCTTACTTACCTCAGGTTCTTGCGTAATTTGTTAGTGTTACCTCGCTTTGTTCTCGGCAAAGCTGATGTTGAATACTTTCTGCCCTAATGCTCCAACTTTTGATGGCTATAAGAAAGAAAGACTTCATTTTTTAGATGAAGAAACCAGGATGATTCTCGATTGTTACTTCCATTTTCGTTGTTCCAACAAAAACAATTATCTCCCTTACAGAAACATTAATTATTTGGCCAAACTCCTGAGTAAACAAATGTCTCTTGTGTTTACTCTTCCCTTGCTCTTTCTTTTGGCCTGTAGCAGAATGGAGGAAGAGGCGTTTTAGCTTGCTCGAGCTATGACAACCGCTATCTTTCTTCTCTGGGTAATCTAATTACCTTTATACTGTGATTTACATGAATAGTTTACTCTGTTTCCTCTCTTACGAATGTGTTACATATGGTCAGTTGAAGCTTCAGACTGTGAACTTGATGAAGTTCAAGATGATAGCAAAGTAGCGGAGAAAGACTCCGCTTTACATTTAGCATTGTCTCAGCTTTCAGGTGATTTTGATAACGATTCTAAGTTGTCATTGCAGCGCTTTTCTAGAAAACGGAGAGTTTCTGTGATACCTACGGGTTCGCTCAACCTTGATCTAGCTCTTGGAATTGGAGGATTACCAAAGGTTGTTAATTTTAGAGTCTGAGATGGGACTAGCCAATCTAAAGTATTGTTTTGTTCTTTTCGCTTAAGAGGTCTCTAACTGTGTGTTTACAAGAGAAATTGGTGGGTTTTGTTCTGTAGGGAAGAATGGTTGAGGTTTACGGAAAAGAAGCCTCTGGAAAGACAACTCTAGCTCTTCATATCATCAAGGAAGCTCAAAAGCTTGGAGGTACTGTTCTTGAACCTTCTATCCTCAATACATCTGTTTGAATCGAAGCCTTGGGTCTTAGTACTAAAATCTATCCTAAGTTGGGAACACAGGTCTTCCAATTTATTATGTCTTTCTACTCCATAAGCTTAATTATCATATAAAACTTGTACATGCCAGGTTATTGTGCTTATCTCGATGCCGAGAATGCCATGGATCCTTCTCTAGCAGAATCAATAGGTGTGAACACGGAAGAGCTTCTGATATCACGACCTGATTCTGCTGAAAATATGCTAAGTATTGTTGATGTGCTGACCAAGAGTGGGTCAGTAGACGTAATAGTGGTTGACAGTGTAAGTTCTCATTCTTTCGTCTCAAATTTTTCATGTATTTTTTCTGCATCCGTTGAAATTAAAAGTGGTACTTACAGGTTGCTGCTCTTGCCCCTCAAGGTGAACTTGATGTCCCTGTAGGAGAAAGATACAAAGACTCGCAATCAAGAATAATGACACAGGCACTCAGAAAAATCCACTACTCAGTTGGTTATTCTCAGACTCTGATTGTTTTTCTCAATCAGGTAAGAGAAAATAATGATTTCTGCTCTTTTGCTTCTTTAGTTGGATCATATTGACCCACCTACTGAAGATAAGACATCCTGCTAATTATCTGATCCAGGTCAGATCACATGTCAAATCTAGTATGCATTTTCCCCACGCCGAAGAAGTGACTTGTGGAGGAAATGCGTTGCCATTTCACGCAGCTATACGTCTCAAAATGATAAGAACTGGGCTAATAAAGACTGACAATGAGGTATTTTCAGGGACATTATTCCATTGTGTTATTGTAAGCTTGATCTGCCTTCAACTTATTTTGATTGCTTTGTTTCTTCAGATAACTGGTCTCAATGTCTGTGTCAAAGTGGTGAAGAATAAACTGGCGCCAGGGAAGAAAACATCCGAATTGGGAATTCACTTTGGTCATGGCTTCTACTTGGAGCGAGAGGTATTGGAATTGGCTTGTGAGCATGGAGTTATCATAAGAGAAGGAAATAGCTATTTTATTGAAGGTGAGGTCATTGATGGGAAAGACGCTGCTGAGAAGTATCTGGTTGAAAATAAAGAGGTTCTTGATACAGTCATGGAAATTCTGAGGAACCAGCTCTTCAAGATGTAAGAAAGAGAGGAAATGTATGTGGAGTTCTCCAAGCAAATGTGTATGTTTCGATATAGCCAAAAATTAGTTGAGAGTTTCATCAACTTCAGCGTCCCCCTATTAAGCAACTTGGAAGGAACATAAGTAGTTAGGTAATGTATATTAAATGGAGTTTCAGAGAAGACATGCTAATTGTTATAAGATGATTTCAGTGGCAATTGTTCTTACAGGGGATTCTACATCATGTGGTGCAGAATCTTGCAGATATTCTGGTTTTCTTAGCGGGTTTAATCAAACATTACACTACCTTTTGTCTTGATCCAATCGTTTACAGTGACCAAAGTTATTGCAGAATCACTACATCCCTATATACCAAAAACACTAGTCATTTGTTAGATTAACTTGACCATGCACGGATCCATCTTCCATTCTAATCCAGGACTTAATACGAAATGGCATTTCAGTAATCTCCAAAATCCTTGATCCTCTCGGCCAATTTCCATATCCTCCATAACCTGTGTGTCTCGCAAAGCAAAGCCAGAGCTGATCTTTGTACGGACAGCACCAATCTAGTCCATGGTTGTGTCCTACAAACACTGCCTATATACAGATGTATCGAAACTTAGTTAAAAGAGTAATGTCAAACTTTGTGGCATCTAAATGCTTGGCCTTGCGTGTTTAGTAGTACCTTAACTGAAGATCTGTTCTCTAGAACTCTCATCATACCATTTTCAGCTTCTTGAGCATCAACTTTCTCTTTGTTGATTGATCCTACACAAGGTTTTCTTATCCACAGCCTTGGAGCTACTTTCTTGTATGCTTTACTTGGTATGTGCCAAAATATCAACTCTGGGATCCTGCCCCAAGTGTACATTACAGTAAGCACAATCATGTATCTGAGTTCTCTTCACCCCAATAAAAGCTTTAATCTTTTGATGCATACCTTAAATCAGGATTCAAAGTGTTCGACTTAGATTTAAACCATTCCACTTGAGCATTTGAGATAACTTCTGGGTACGAACCACCGCCTGAATCAAGAAAGTATAGCAATGCCACAGGTGGTTTTGAACAATCCGATGATTCTATATGAATGACATAGTTAGATACGCTTGGCCATAATTCTTTAGGACCAATCGATGAGTACGAGAGTCCATTAGATGCTTCTATTTCTTTCTGAATCAGTTTGAGTCTTGTTGTTCCTCTAAACGTGTATTCATCATCATCCGATGCGAGGCAGTGAATGGGAGGAATACCGGAGGAAGAGAACCAATCCAAAGGCCAAACAAATGAAGCATCATCGTGGTTACCAAATAGAGTAGCCCATCGAATGCCTCTGTCTCTTGTAGGAGAAATTGCTTTGTCCCAAAACAAGCTTGCGTTTTGAGCTGCTATGTTGTTAGCTGTCACTACATCTCCCAAATACACCACAAAATCTGTAAACAAAAACAGATATTTCAGTTGTGTTATCTCACATTGTACGAAATAGATAACAACACTACACTTGAATCAGATACTTAAAAGCACACTTCACAACAAAACTTCAACGGGACAAAAGAGATAATTTTTGTACAGTAACTCTCAATGCAATGACTTGGACCTGGAGTTTCAGAGTCGAGAACGGAGGACATAACGTTAACTGAGTTAACATCCTGACGAGGACCCCAGTCAGTCCAGGCGTCTTCGCCGAAGTGGAGGTCTGCAAAGATTACGATCCTAAACGGTGATCCTTCTCGCACCCGAAGATTACTAGTATTCACTGTCGTTGTTGTTATGCTTAGCTCCCATCCTTCGGCTGAGATTAATGGAAGAAATAGAACGATGATGATCAGATAATACGATGGTTTTTTCATATGGGGAAGATAAATAATACTGTCAGAGGACTGAAAATATCTTCAGGACAAAAAAGTTGTCTTTTTGATCTTGTACAAAGATAAGGTCCTTTTGAGTTTGCCACAGAAAATGTATAAAACATTTTCGAATATTACTTTAACCATCTAATGGATATGTCGAGTATTCCTTTAAAGCAGAGCATATTCAAAGAATATTCAATCTCTTTCTTTTCTTCTTTCTTATCAATAAAACTCCTTACGCATCGTTCTTTCTATCTACTATTATCTAAAAATAATCAAATAATCAAGTTGCATTGAGCCTATGGTTGAAAATGTAATAATAGTATGAGACTTAAAGAGGAGAAAACATATATAATAAAAAGCGTTACACAAGGATAAATGGATAAAGGAGCCAAATGGTAACTATGAAAGAAGAAGAAAAAGTGAAGTATAAAACAATTGAAGCTCTGTAAGATTAATAGTCTTAAGGAGACATGTTTAAAATTTGGTAAAAAAACAATTATCTCTTTAGCAATCTGAGCACATCTCCAACAAGGTGTAGCGACCCTGTGACCAGAACCTGTTTCATAAGAAAACCCACAAAAATGAAAGACAGAGAAGTTAATATTCGTTCAAGTGTCTGTAAACAAAAATCAGACTTTTGTTCCTGTCTCTGAAGTTACCTCTAGTTTTAAAGAAGGGTTTCGGCGTACACAGTCTCGTAGCCAGTTTATAGTTAATGGAAGTGAAGGCATCACGGCGCTGGAAGTAACTTGTGTCCCTGCAGGTCCACCGCAATGAGGTGCATCTCCACACAAGAAATCATGAGGTGGTAATGTGGTTATTCCATCTAGCTTTGGTGCATGGTCAAGTGCAGCATCTGATTTGTCATGGGATATATGATCAAGTTTAGGTGCGACATCAACTAGTTACAAAGAAGCAAAAGTTATAGATAACCTGTTCCTTGGATTGATTTCTCCCAGAGTCTTTGCAGTCTGAATTGCCAAGTTAAATCCTTCCTACGTGTATCTATAGGAATAGCTGATGCACCCGAAATAACCTTGTTGTATGTTGACATGCTTGGGACAAAAAGCGCTCTGGAAAAATGAGTGCCTGGAGAGTTTCGTTCATAAGCTACAAGTTAACAACGAACTAGAGAAAGAGACTAGAATTAGTATTAAAATTACCTGAGGCAGCACAAGTGGTGACGAGATGTGGAAGTAAAACCTGAGGGTCTCTCACTTCCATGCAGTTGAAAAGAAGAATCTATAAGCACACAAGAAAGAAATCTTCACAAGTCGCATTAAAATATGAAACACAAAAGCAAATTTGCAAAACCTTGCATATAAAAGAAAGCAAAAGAGTTGTTAACAAAGCAAATCCATTGATTATTTTTCATCTTCAGTACCTGTTTGGATACCCTGTTAAAGTCTCTACCAATTTCCCCGTTTCTCCTGTAACCGTTGACAGCAGTAGGTAAGCTTTTGTTTCCTCTGACGGCAGTAGAGAACCATCGACCACAAGCCTCCATGCTCTCTGGGCTGTGAGCTCCATCCAAGTAGAAGATCAGATCACCACATGGAGTTTCCACTGATCCCGACGAGTCCTGCGGATCTGAAACTACATCATGAACAACCTGAGCTCTCCCATGAAGTCGCGCCGTTGCAAGACCACGACAAAATTCCACAGTAATCCCACTTTCCTTGCTTCCCTGTATATCAAATTAAAGAAGAAACAAAAGTCCATCAAAATAAAGTCCTTGGAGGTTTTGACAAAGTTATATAAGAGAAAAACCCAACATTTGGAAATATCTTCTCCCAGTTCCCAGTTCTTTGAAGCCAGCATCTTGTAAGAGAAACAGCAAGACCTGCGTTTACAAGCTGATGATCCCCAGACAAGCCAAGTTTAACTCCATCCAACTTTTCAAGGTCAAGAGGCGCTATAACTTCCAGAGGAACCTGTAACAGATGTCAAACAGCTTCTAGTATGTATTACTTGTTAGTGCAGCTAACAGCATAACTAAACCACAGAAACACAAAAAACCAAAGATAGAACTGTGGTTAATTCTAGAAACACCCCCAACTTCTACAAAGTCCAAAACACTCGATAACCATCAAACATTTCAAGCTTCTCCAATTTATATTGATCCCACTCAGTAAGACACATGCTGAGGTGGCCTGAGTATTCGATTCACTCTTATCACAAACATATATTATTTGTACATATATTAATAAAAGTAACTGTGGGCTTACTTGGTATAAGTAAAGTAAAATATAATATCCGCAACTATTAGTTACCTTAAGATTCTTAGCTGTTTCTTGAAGAACATCCATTGCTTCAGAGAGTTGTGGTACTGTGAAGGCGGGGATTTGAGGCTTTCATTAGCATACAAGAAAACAGAGCAAATCAGAGAATATTAAATATGAAGCTGTCAATTGGGACTCTTAAAGCAGACATACTGCATATATAAATTTCTAAGACAAAGGAAACCTTTTAAAACGTAACAAATTAAGTCAGGAGATTCGTACCTTGAAAATCCCAGCCTTATGAAAAGCAATCTCAGCTAGAGTATTTCCTGTGAAAATAAGCATTGTGGAGCTAGAGTTAGCAAAAAAGCATGAGAGAGAAAGTAAATCCGCCTGATGAGCTGAGAATAAAAAGAATGGCATATACCCAGTATATCCATATGATCCATCCCAAGAGAAGCAATGCCGCAGACAACAGGTTTTTGAATCTGTAGTTTACAAATTCTATTTTAATGAAGACAGATGTTCATCATTTAATAAATATGACAGTAAACTCGGGGGACACAAAGACTCTCAAGAGATGTTTACCACGTTCGTTGAGTCCAGTTTTCCCCCAAGTCCAACTTCAATGATAGTTACATCAACCTATAAGGAACAGTAGTCGTAAGCATCAAATATTTAAGGTTTTAATGCAATGGGAGCTCAGTGAAATTAGAGAGGAAACACTGCAAAGAAGTAAAACTATACTTTGGGAGAAGGACAAGTCAAAATTGATATCATGTAATTAATATTAGCAATTTTGTCCATCAATTAACCCATGGACTTCAAAGGAGCATGAATGTAAGTAGCTTAAGATGTCCCAGCTTTTCACGATATGTTAAGTAACTTTTGCTTGTCTTCGGGAACAAATAAATTCAAAAGACTGATTTCAAAAAGTTATACCTTCTCAGAAACAAAAATTTTAAATGCTAATACTGTGAGGAACTGAAACAGAGGAGGCATGGTAAGACCACCTACAGCTTTCTCCTGCAAAGAAGTTCACAGTTAGATATCTCCACAGTTTGTTATTAATCGGCACTGAGTACTTCATTCGTTGCTAACTCTTTCACTACACAGCATCAAAAAGTATACAAAAATATATTCCACAGATCAAGACAAATAACCTTTAGAAGCAACATAACTGAACAGACTCAGAACGGGAGATTGCCATGAAGCATGACTTCTGGTAATTCGTGGCAGAACGTGAGCAATGAATATAACTTATAGACTATATCAAATAACACATCTTCAACCGGAATCAAAATTACTGCATATCATCAAGGGTATTTTTTACCTTCAGTAACTTCCAACATTCCCAGAAATACTTTAAAAACTTTTCCTCCGATATATCCAAGCTGGAAAAGTGAACATCTTTCAAATTGGGCTCTTGCATGTGTTCATGTAACATGAACATCAATATATTAATGAACTTACCCATCTATTCGAAATCTTTCCCTCACATCAATCAGGTGAGGAGATGTAAACATTCCGGTTCGAAGCCCACAATTACGTAATATTGACTCACAGAAAACACATATTGAACCCTGATACAAAAGAGTTTAAGGCAAACCCAAGAAAATCAGTAGCTACTTATGGATAACCTACTCATTGTAATATTGCTTTCATACTGAGAATTATAGCCTTTAGAAATCAGAAAATAGCCTCTTGGCGCAACATGCATTAGACAGTACCATGAGATACCGTAATAAATCAGCATTGATACTTAATTCACCAAATGATAAATCAAGATTACTCGAAATTGGAAACAACATTATCACACATTAAATGTAATGCTAGCGTTCCTTCTACTGCTATATTTTTCAGATAAAATTTCAAATTTCCGAGCCTACATTAGATCTAATGCTAACTTACCTTTCCTTTTGTTCCTGCGACATGGATAACTTTCAGTTCTTTTATTTTGTCCTCCAGGTCCAAAATCTGTATTTTTCAAACAAGAACATCATACACAATTCACAGTATTACATACCGTCAACAATGAATTATTACTAGCTGACAAGAAAAGATGCCGCAGTCCCCCCACTGTACAGCTATCACATAATATAAAAGTAAAGTCTCCAACGGGAAGGATAGAAGAAATTTGAATTTAATCACAAACTACAATGGCCAGAGGCAACATGTCATGTATATCTCAACAGAAGAAGTCTAGGGAGGCTCAGTCAAAAGAAAAGAAAAGTCTTAAATTCCACAATCACTTAAGATAGTTTAGAATGAGTTCTATAGCATTGGTGTCAAACTAAAGTACTAAAAATAAATTCTCCACAGTCTATGTATTCTATGTTTACAGTAGAAAGCACCACTCAATTGATGTTGACTGTAGATGGCTGTATTACCTTGAGATATGTACGGACTTGTTCAAGCTTGTCACGATTTCCTCTGGTAGGTGAGCGGTCCCCACGGTTTCGACGAGAAATGAGAGTCGACAGCGCTTCCATGGCATCATCATACGAAGACAAAGCTGGATTTTCTGCCTTATCTTCCTTAGAACCCATATCGATGGCAGCTTCTTCCACAACTTCTATTGATTTGCTTGAGTACCTAAGATCTAGAGACGCCAACAGAGCAATAAGACTAGCAGTTCTAGGCATGAAACAAATGCAAGCAGAGGGATGTATATACTTACTATTGTTGAAGTAAACACGATCCCCAGGGGCCGAAGTTAACTTGTAAATTATGCACGCTGATTTAGTGAAGAAAGGTTTTCTTTTGGCACAAAAGAATGGAACTCCGGGTGCTCCACACTTTAGAAACCCTTTCGGATAAACGAGCATCAGGGAACCTCAAATCTGCAACCAAAAAATGCTTGATAAGTTAAGTCCGTCCTCTCATTCCATCATGACATAGTTCAATCTCAAAAGCCCCCAATGTGTCCCTCTTACAAGAATTGGGCACAGCTCAAACTTATATTCAAACCACAGAAATCAATCTCTTGGATCGCATCAAAAGCATAACATCTGTCTTGAGTATTTCAAAAAGCTCTTCACGAAACCTCAGATACAACAGAAGTTCCGTTCCAAAAAACCTTTGCAACAAAGTTGTCTACTTTAAGCTTATCCAGTATTCTCAAAGTCTCAAAAATGTGGAAGCTAAGAAGAAACTCAATTCTATAGACAAACATCAGAATAGAAATCCAAAAAAGAGGTACATTCATATCTGTTCAGCCACAACCCATTATCGAAGCAAGCAACCAACATCGATTTATAAACACAAAAACCTATAAAGTTTCAATCTTTTAGATATTAATTCCCGAACTCGAAAGAAAACAATAGACGGATAGGAAACCCACCATGAGAATCTTCAATTGATAATCGAATTCGTTGATAACTGTTTTGCGTGGCTCTTCTTATTGCAACATATGTAAATCAGTTCTAGTAACAGTGGAAACGGAGGATTCTTAGGGTTTGTGGGGGTTCAGTCTATCTCAGCACTCAGCAGCCATTTCCATTCAACACTAGACCACCTTGATTTTTCGAATCAGCTTCGTCATCCTAAATTAAAGCCATACAATTTAATATAATTAAAAACTACTCTTGTCTCAAATATTATTTATGGCAAATAACAGAAATAATAAAGGGAAAAAGGCATAAAAAACCTCTAATTTAAAAAATGCAACAAAGTAAACATATCTGCAAATGGCATCTAGCCTACTGATAGACGGTAAATCCATTCAAAACAGCACATTTGCATAATTTGGGATCGAGTCTTCATGCCTACATTATGTAAGAATTTGGCTATTGGGCCGGCCAGTTGTGATTCAATATAATTTGTTGTTGACAAAAAAAAAAGTAAACATATATATTTTCAAAATATCGTTTAATCGCCGAGGACATGTGGCTCAGTGGTGTAGTCACTTTACAAATTCTCAAGGCACTGGAGATCGAGCCCCTTACCTGCAGTACTAGGAGTAAGATTTAAAATCCAGTAGGTGTACCGACTAGGTGTGTGACAAAAAGTTAAAATATCCATTCCAAAATACACGAAAAAGTTTGTTTCAAAATAATATATGATGTTTTCAAACTCCAATGCAATATGCAAGTGACATTTAGCTTAGTGGCAGGTGGTAAGTTCACAAGAGGCTTGCGCACTTGCACATCCTGGGATCAAGTTCCCTTGCTTGCATTTGCAAGAACTTGGCTAATGGGCCGACCATTTGTGACCCAATGTTGACAAAAAAAAAAAACTCCAATGCAATATTTATTATAATATTTTTTAATTTATTTTGATGATTTGTATTTTACACATTGATTTTTTTTCAACGGCAAATCATATTGGGTCATAACTGGCCGGTTTAGTAGCCAAATTCCTACATAATGTAGGCAGAATGACTCGATTCCTGGTTGTGCAAATGATCTGTCTTATGTGGATTTACCGCCTGCCATTAAATTAAGAGCCATTTGCACACATTGATTTCTAATTGGATTTATATAGAGATTAAAAGTATATTTTAGTTAGAAAATCATATATTAAATGATTTTTAAAATTTTCTGAAAAATCTAACATTATTTATTTTGGAACAAAATTTTAAGTTGTCACCTAATTTCGTATAATACAAAAAAAAATCTTAATTTCTTTGTACTAATTTGATAACTTCTTTTAACTTTCCTCAATAGATAAACGATAGCTTCGTAAGCATCAATTAATAATTAGATTAAAAAGGATAAATGATACTAATATTATAAAGAGATAATTATTTGGATGTTAATTATATGAAATGCACTTAACTATGTTTTTTTACGAAATATTCTCTTTTCTACCTAAAAAAGATAAAAATGACTCTGACCGTTAACTTACCTCGTGCGTACTTTCACAGATAAATTAAGGATTCACTCTCATGTGGACAACGAGTTAGATTTGCTAATAGAGCTCGATGATGTCGGCAACCAATTAGAACCTTTTAGATATGTGAAATGACGCACATGTGCATTTATCTACACGTTTCTTTAATTTAATTTATTAGTTGTCGTTATCATCGACAAGATACTAGTTCTTATGGTTAACAATATATGGATATTGAATTCATTATTATTCATCTAACATAGACAAATACAGTTACACGATAAAAAGATTAAATATTCAAAAAATACACGTCGACGTACCTTGAATATCAAAATAAAAACATGAACTATTTGGTAAACCATCTGAAATATTTTCAACTAGACACATTCTAAGCCCTTCTTATGTTAACTAAATATAGTCATTGGACTAGCTATTAGACATAAATAAATACTTGTGTAAGTAGACATATAAATTTAACTGGCATTATCTATTTCAACTAGATATGAATATTGTGTTAATTATCATTAAACTACATATAGACAAAATATATCCACAAAAATAAACATGGATATTATCTCAAATATTTTAACTAGATTAGTCATTGGGTTAACTATTATACAATTCGACATGGACAAATAATGTAAATAGACAAAGACATTATCTTTAATTTATTCAACTTGAGATGGACAAGGTACTTAAGCAATACTGATGTTACTATATCTTATTTACTGTTCATCAAATAGACATGAAAACAAGATGCCAGTTGATTAGGCATTGATGATTGTATAGACTATCTATGTTAATATTGACATTCTTATGTTAATATATCTTGTTAACTGATGGAAAAAGTATTTAGTCGTTGATTACAAATTATAAAATAAGGAAATCGAAAAATTCTTAAGACCTTCTATAACCGATGTTTTGGATATTTTGGTTGGTTTTCAAAACATGCTCTAAATTTTCTGACTATTTATTGTAACAAACAAAAACTTAGTGTACATGCAAACGCAAAGGCTTGACATGTAAACACGATGAGGTCACGGAGATGTCATAAAGAGGATCTCTATACATTTGAGTCTCAAAAATTCTTTGTCACTTGTAGTTTTCTTGTCGAAATTCGTTTCCAATTAGAGTCACGAGAAAGAGATAAAGTTCAAGAAGCAGTAGAAATATCACATGTGATGAGGTTTGCTTTGTTCGTTATCACATCTTCTTCTGCTCTCTGCTTCACATGCTCAAGATTAGGAACATGAAGATCTACACTTGTAATGCTACTACACTTTTGATTTTATTAATTAAATTATTAAACATTGATTTTTTTTTGAGATTTATTAGGGGAGTGACACATAAGCCAATATCTACTTCAAAGATTATATTTAGACGACTTCCAATTAATTAATGGCCTTCTTTGCTAAAAAATCAATAACAGGAGAAATATGTTTCTAGATTGATATTAAAAAGTTGACAAAAAGATATTAATATTGAAAAAAATTTGGGAACTGGACTATATATATGTGTGTGCATATTGGTTCCCTATCTTTGTTCATAGTGAGCTAAATCTGCAAAAGAAACCAGCTAAACTGAGCTTCATAATAACTCCTGTTATCTAAAAATGGCAACAACACTTAACACCATACTTTTCTTCATTGTTGTGTTACATCTTCTTCTCTTTGTCCAAA
Source organism: Lepidium sativum (assembly GCA_023374145.1). Classification (NCBI taxonomy): domain Eukaryota; kingdom Viridiplantae; phylum Streptophyta; class Magnoliopsida; order Brassicales; family Brassicaceae; genus Lepidium; species Lepidium sativum. Next base: position 18,497 of record JAKUCM010003649.1, read on the forward strand.
TGCATGCAAGTCTTTGAACACACTTTCTATATCACCATCTATGTATTCAAATAACCATCACATTCATCAAACTCGGATTATTCACAGCCTATACACTTTGAATCTGCTGCTCCACAACCACAACCACCACAGCTGCAACCAGTATATATGTATTGGACGCATACTTGCATAATCACATGACTTCTCTTGTACTAACACTTAAACAAAAGTTTACAGCTTTGAAACATTTACTAGCCATGATCAACTACGATAGAATTATGCTGCTTTAACTTACTTTATTACAATGTTCTTAAAGAAGCTGAGAGCTGCTTCTTGAGGTCGAAGACTTCGAGTGCTTTTGACGCTAACTTCTCCTTTAGCTTAGCAGATGCTTCCTCGAACTTCGTGTTCATAAGTTCTGATTCTTGCACAGACTGCTTGTGCCTTAAACTGATTGCATCTAGGCGTGCTTGCGTCCCCCTGAGTCTCATTTTTAGCTTTGCCTTCTCCTTGTTTTCTGCTACTACATCCTGCAATCAGATACACCAAAAATATGGTAAAAGTATATAATTTGGTTACATTATGAAAGTTAGGACCAATCTCACACAATCAAGAGTGCCTGTTGTTAGAACTGCAATTCTCTTGCATTGGTTCTTTTGGATGAAAAGATAAATCTCAAAAAATGTGAAAAACATTACCAGAAATGTCACTTGGCATTACCTTAAACGGATTGGCATCTTGGTTTGAGATTCCGAGCGTCAATTCTTCAGTTGGATTTTTTGCATTTTCAATCTGACGACAGTAATAGGGTTTTGTGACAATGAATGGTTATAACTAAATCTGTAATGGAGTCAAGTATGTGTGCTGTGAACCAAACCTGCCAACGATTTGATGAATCAAGGTCCTTTCTCAACTCCTCTATGCGAGTTAGCAAACCCTGTCGCTCACTTATGACATGCTTCAGCTCTCTCTTAAGTGTATCCGACATCTCGCAAGCACGTTGAACTTCTGACTTTAGATTGTCGATATCAGACATGAGAACCTGCAGGTGCACACATAAATTTTTGTGTATAAAGCTATAATCTTCAACATACCAAATTTGCAAGTGATGACATCTAGGCTTTAACTGATACATTAAAGCATGGATACCATAACCAGAAAGTCGGGTATACCATTAGATACATTACAAGTTTAGTTTTCTCAATGAAAAATGTACAACCTTTGTGACATCTTGAGAGGAAACCTTTTGCAAAATGATTCTTACCTCTTGGGACTGCTTACTCGCAGCATCAGCTGATCGAAGTTCATCACTCAATCTATCAATCTCCAAAGACTTCTTCATGCTACAGAGGAACATAAAATACTGAAGTCAGGAAATATAGCATCAACTAGAGAAATACAGATCAACCAAGAGCCAAAAAGCTTACCAAGAATATTTTCAGAGAGGACAAGAGATTGGGAGTAAAGAAAGAGTACAAACCTGCATTCTTTTTCTTGCTTAGCCCTCTCTTCAGTACATCTTAGCCTATCAGCAAGTGTAACACATTCACGTCGACAAGATTCCAGCTCCTTCTTTGCCTTAAATTTGAAAGTGATCGACAAAAGATTAAGAATCACTAAATTTTTGGCCTTTGCTACAGGGAATTTATGCTGATGAAAGTTATGCAGAAATTCAATTCCAAAATCACTCCTCTAGAATATAGATCCAAACAGATAGGATTCTATGCATAGAAAGTTTAAAATATTGGTGGCAAAATAAAGTTGCAAGAAAAGTTAGGTTTATAATCTCACTGTTAGAGGTATCTTGTTTGGAACATACCTCTGACATTTCTTTAGATAATGACTCGATTTGTATATTATGTAGTCTGATCTTTTCCTCCATGCCCTCTGTCAAAGCGTTTTCTTTGGAGCTCCACATTGCTTTCTCCTCCTCCATTTCCAAAAGTGAGTTCGCCAGATGCTGAACAACAGGACCAATTACGGGATCTTCACAAATAAAAACTAAGATTAGAATCTGTCTTTAGATTTTTCATACCATTGCTAGCTCTTCCTTTTCTTCAAGCAGCTGTTTAACATCCACTTCCAGTTGTTGATGGCCAGAAGATGAGCCTTCAAGTCTCGTTTTCTGGAAACATAACATATGATTGAGCAAAACACTATGTGTCCTATAAACACTAATTGCTTTAGATTTAATTTCAACAACTTTTGTACTAATCATCAATTGCATGAAAGGACTTACAAGCTCCGTGACATCTTTTTGCAGATGTTCTAGTTGGGTATTTGAGTGCTCCAGTGTCACTGTCAGAGCTGCAATTTCTGAATCTAAACCCTCGTTTCTACACAGTAGCTCCTCTTTTTCTCCACGTTCAGCGGCCAGCTCGTTCTCCAGTGAAGCAATTGTTGTTTCCATTTCAAAAGAAAGCACTTCAAGCTTTTGAAACTCTTCCTGATAAACTTGCAGAATAAATGAGAACGAGCATTCTACTTAAACAGATGGTAATCCACCAGAAAACACTGATATGGCTCTTTGATTGAGAAACATGCTCATGCTATGCTTGAACAATACCAAATTCAACCAATAGAGTCTAATTGGCTACATAAGAGAATGATTTCTTACATTTTATTAGCTTCTGATATGTCGACTCTACATTCCGAACATCGGACAAGTTACTTAATATTAGAATGCTAAAACAAAGATCACGCTGCAATCAAATCATTAAATAATACCTGCAACGACTGGTTTGCATATCTCTCAGCAATAAGAGAGTCGCGTCTTTTACCAGCGAAGGACTCCTGTTTGCTGCTGTCTCTCTCTAGGAGGACCTTCTGGCTGTGCAAGCGTTTTAACTCTCTCTCAGCAGATGCTTTCTTGGCCTTTGAAAGGACATATTAGATGGATTATTTGACAAAATATCTAGTACTATTTAAGTTAAGAGTTAGGTTCCACTGCACACCTCTAGCTTGGTTTTATCTTGCATGGAATTCTTAAGCTTGGATTCAGTGTCTTTTAGCTTTGTTTTTGTCTTCTCAAAATCTTTTCTTAGGTTCGCCATCTCTTTGGCCAAAGAAGACGATGACAGACTCGCTATATCCCTCTCAAGAGATTCGATGTGAGAGAGGAAATCTGACCTCTCTGACTCATGCTGTTCTGAGAGCATCTGAAAATGGTTTGAAGACATAAGTTACTTCTAGCACGGAAAGTTGGAGGAAGAAAACAAAATAAATTTGATAAAATATGTTTTAAGAAAACCAAAATACCATTAATGAAGTTTCATGCTTTTGGGCTTCTTGATTTAATTCTTCTAATTGGCTCTGCAGACTAGTACACTGCTCTTGAAAAAGAAGCTGAAAAGAAAAACGACGACTTTAGCTAAAAATACATACAATTTTACCATCATATGTAGAGGGAAGAGAAAAATGATCAGACCTTCTCATTCTCAGTGCCAAGAACTTTTTGTTGCAAACAAGATTGGACGTTTTGGTAGCTGCTGATAAGTGAAGCATATTGCCCAAAACTTTGGCGCGTAAACGATGTGAAATCCTATGGTTGATTTTCACATAAAGTGGAATGATTGTCCAATTTTACATCACCCATAATTGAGGTATGCGTATGCTGCACTAACACAGCTTATACACCCAAAGGGATGAACGATGCAAGAGGATATACAAAACAACACATCGTACTTACATGTATCAAAGGAGAGAAGAAAGCAAAATCTTGGAGAATCTCATCCATAACTGATGATATAGTTTCCAATGATGCTTTACATTTTCGATATTCAGACTCTAAGACTTCAACTTCTGTTGCTAAGTTGACAAGTGAGCTAAAGTTCTCCTTCACAATAACAAGTAAAATTCAATTAAGCAATGGCATATTGATTAACACCAATGATAATCTGTCTTGAGAAATTCAGATTAATGGGATGACTTAGAAATGGAACCAACATTAAGCACATGACTAATTTCAGACTCCTTGGACACAATTTTTTCACATGCAACCTGAGCTTCTTCTCTGGCAGCATGAATCTCTTCTTCAGTCTATAGAATTTCATAACATAAGAAGGTTAAAACACTCATTAGTACCAAAACAACTCTAGAAAGCTAACTGGAGACAAATTTACTTTTATTTGTTAAGCAAATATATAAAGTGATAAATACAAAAAGATCAATAATGTAAAAACTCATCAACAATTTATGAATGATGTTTTCATTCACATTCGACAACATTTGCTTTGTTGTGGAGGCTATGTTCTGTCAAGTTTAGCCAAATTAAAAAATAGCAGAGGTAAAATGTTCATTCTTCCATTAGTTACCTATGTGATAGACTGCTCATACTTTCCAAATAACTGTAACCAACAACTTAAACGGTATGTGGCCTTATTGATAGAAAAGTATTCATAATTCGAATATATTATGAAAAACGGGGCAATTATTTCTCCAGGTGACAGCAAAAGACAATCAGTTAGAGAACCACAAATACCTCAGCAAAATTTTCCGTGGCACATATATTCTGGTCAGTAGCTATCGTGACAAGATCATCAAGATTTTGCATGCTTGAAGACTTCACCATTTCCAGCATTTTTATCTTTTGGACAGAACATATCAAAGTAAAGCAAAATGCCAAATGGATGAAAGAGAAGCTTATTAAATAGTCATTCCAATTGTAGATAAGGAAAAATAGAAAGACACCTTCTCTTGAAGTTGCTTTATGAGAAGAATAGCTTCTGGATCCCTTATGTTAACAACGTTTTCATCCCAATGCACATTTCCATCAGCTTGAGATTCTAAATGCTGGCATTTTGCTTCACCAGACAAACCATCTTCACCCAACTTCGCCGTAAGGCTATCAATTTGTATTTGATTGATGATTCTCTATCAAAAGGTGTAGAGAGATAAGTACTAAGAAACATGAACTACAGATACAGAGAAGGAGAAATTATTACCTCAGTTTCATATTGCAAGAGAAGATCTTCATACTCCCTTTGAATCCTAACTAAATCATTCTCATTCTATGGAAACATTAACAAAATGTCAACTTTACAACATGAAAAGCGCAAGATACATTCAAAAGAGGATTAAGGAAGACTGACCACTACAGGACTTTTCTGCCTGATTGGCGGTTTCTTTCTGCTTGTCACATGCAGTAAAGCACATGGATCTGGAAGTGCAGAATCTTTGAGAGTTCCATTGATACGATCTGTGTCTTGCTCCTTAATGTTAAATAGAGGTTCATTTACTAGTTCTGAAAATTGAAGTAGTGGACCTATCTCTCGCACGGATGATGCAGATTGTAGAGAGGATCCCCTTGACAAAAAGGTAGACTGAACCTGATATGCAAGAAACAAAGTAATTTTATGGCTGCAAAGTCAATAATGTTATTGGTGGCCATTTGTACAATACTCACCTCTGATGTGGAGTCTCGTGAAAGCTTACCAGTACACCATGTATCCCTCCTCTTTCCCTGCAAGCAAACAACATATCAAATCAAAGAAATGATGGGGCGCGAATGCAACAATGACCCTTAGATAATCTATTTAACAGTGTCATGCTAATGGCTTCTGGAACAATAGCATTCAACAACAAAATGATGTAGTTAGTTTAGTATTCACAAAGCATACTACATTATATGGATGGAAGAAACATACCTTCTTAAAATTTTCTTGTTCACGCTTCTCATCTCTATTTGAAAGGAGAACTATTGAGCTCAAGTTCTTTATCTTCTTTGCTTGCTCCTGCAAAACTTTTTCTCTCTGAGCTTGTGCCTTCTTCTCCTCTTCTAACTCAAGTGCTATCCGCTCTCTCTCTAATTCAGACTGCAGTAATACAGTATAGTAGACGTATTAAAAAATAAACAACTAAGGAATCACGAAAAATGATGTCATACCTTCAACAAGGTGTTGCGCAAGTTCAGAACCTCTTCTTCCGAATGGTCAGAGTGAGAAGCCTGCGATAGAAAAGCTGATATTTAACTTACAATCAAAAATTCAAAACAAAAGTGATAACTTTGAGGAAATTTTTTTTAAAAAAATAACTACTTAGAAACCTGTAGTTTCGACCTGAGCTCCTCTATCTCCTTCTTTTGGCGCTTTAATAGAGCAGCGTCTGTTAAAATCTGTATTTACAACGTAATAATGGATGAATTATTAGTTTCTGAGAATAGTACATCTGATTTCGTACAACTAATCAGAAAACATGTTACAGAGATAGAAAAAAATAAGCGCAAAATGATTAGGATCCTACCTCATTGACATGTGCACAGTTAGTGACACGCAGTGCTCGGCTAGCGAATTGAAGACTGCTCTTGGTTTCATCAGCATGAATCTAACATCAGAACGAAAATTTAATATTATTAGTTGGACCAAAGCAATTAAAGAGCAAAAACGATGCTGTTTTTGCTTCATCTCAGGATTCTCATACCATTAGTGATTGATACATACCGGTGCAAGTGTTATATTACATATTATAGCTGTATTTGCGTTTCCACCTAAAGCCGGCTGCAAGATCCTTGTAAGCTTGCTGTCTCTGTACGGTACATGGCCACTGACACAACCAAAGAAAATGCCAATAAGATTATTACGTATCATATGCTTCATCCCTAACAAAACTAGAACAAAAAAAGCTCACCCTTGATTTTCAACTCCTTCACTCAGTTTTTTAATTACTGTCCCGAGAATCATCAAGCTTTTGTTTATATGTGAGCCCTCCTTAAGCCTAACACCCTCTGCACCTGTTTTTGCAGCCCGTTCTGAACCAGCTAAATCCACCAAATTCTACACGTAAAAAGAAAGAAGAAACTAAAAATAAAATAAGTTGCATATATGGGGAACAAAAACACTAGTACCAATAGATAATACCAGAACAGAAACACGGACTGCATCACAAGAATTTCCAACCCCTTCATTTTGAGTCTTCTGTCTGCTCTCTATAATCTGTTTAAAGAAAAGGCTGGCTACCTGAAATTTCACTTACATTTAATTGAGCATGAAGTGTGAGTGTATATATTTTTACCATTCGGAAAATAGTGTGAGATCTGCTACTGTAAATATTCATATTCGTCTCCCCAATATGCCGATGAGCTGAAATTTTAGTTCAAAGAAAATTGAAGATTCATCAACTGTATCAATATTAGCAAAACGAAAATTAGAGACAGAATACTAAAATTAATGAAAACCATATAAATGCAAGGGCCCGAAGTTAGAAAACACAAGGAACAAAATACGGAACATAAATAACGTTGAAGAAAACAAATAGTACATTCTCCAAACTCCATCATTTCGAGGACTTGTTGAGGGGAAGCAACAATTTCTTCTCGTAATCCAGCAACAAATATTCCTTTCTAAAACATCAAGATTAAAAAACACATCAGAATCTCTAGAGAAGTTGTTTGAGGAGATTCTAAGAAGACATATAAGTACCTCTAAATTTTCATGAATCTGTAATTTTCTATGTTCAGGAGCCAAGAGATCGTTTATATCTTCATTATAAATCTCTAAGTAAGACATACGCAACAGAAACTCCCTGCTTCCATCCTTAGGGTCAAAGGGAAGAAAAACAGTTGTTTTGCAAATCAATAAATTTCCACAAATAACACCAAATCTAAAAAATCAACTTTACAAACATAATTACCCAAATGCTAAGAAAAAAATGGGATGAACCTGATATATAGTGTTAAACAAATCATGTACAGCAAGAGGGATGACTCCAGGTTCAGTTTGTGAGCCTCGCATTGTATGTGTCTTTCCACTGTTAGTTTGCCCGTAAGCAAACACGGTTCCTTCAAACAAAACAGATATGCAAACTCTTTAAACCGAAAAAGTAAGGAGAATTGATTTTCAGCAGTATAAAATTGAAGAGCCACATATTAATGAGATACAAAAATTGAAGAAAATAATTGAACAGAGAAGTAAATGAGCGAAACACATAAGAACAGTTGTTGAGTTTACCGTTAAACCCACTAACAGCAGCAGCAACAATCTCCTTTGTCCGTGCTTCATACACATCGTAAGTTTTACAATCTTCTCTAAATATCCTATCTGTTATTGTAATAATGAGAGAGCTGAGGCGTGAAAGTATCTCAAATTGGAAGGAGAAGTGAGACGAGAATTGGAAGAAAAAGAGTACCAAAATCAAATGCGAGAGAAGGTTGATTGGGCATGAAAATTGAATTTGAAGAGATTCTCCAAGGACTTGTCTTCGCGTCCTCCGTGGAAAGCGGCCGCGCTCTGACTGATACATGGATTCTCTCCATTCTCCGGCGAAAGAGAAAACCTAAAACTCAGGTGTTCGAAATTTTAATTTTCCCTCCTCCTATTAGCCTTTTAGTTTTTGAATTTTAAAAACCGGCTCCAACCGGTTGGTTTAGAATAATATGAAGTGGGGATAAACTCCAAATTTGTTACTGGACTAAACCGGATCTTATAGATACAATAGTAATCGGCGGGTATTAAAAGTCAGTCTCCCTTCATTTAGTTAAGGTTTTCAGTTAATCTAAAAGTACAATTAGATATAAATGAGTTTAAAATTAAATAAAACAAAACAACTGTGAAACACCATAAACTCCTCCTTTTTCTTCTTCTCGCCCAATCTTCAACCATGAAATTCTCCAAACTAAATCCTAAACGTTTGTTCATCAGGTCTAAAGATCGATCTTCAGTTTCCAAATCTCCCATTTCTTCTTTCGGATCGTCTAATGGTCCCGATTCTGTTGGTGGTGGCTCCGTTACGCCGGCTAGCATTCTCCCGGAAGTCGCCATTGATCTATCTCACTACTCATCATACGTCGAGATCCTTCAAGCTTTTATGCTCATCGATAAAGATAACGAAGGAGCCGTCTCGAGACATGACTTGGAGACTCTACTTAGCCGACTTAGTCCTGATCCACCCACTGAGCAAGAGATCAATGTCATGATCAGAGAATTTGATCGCCATAGAGATGGTACCATCCGTTTAGAAGAGCTAGCGAGTCGCGTCGTCTCTTCCGATCCGTCTCGCGATTCGACTGAGCTAAAAGAGACTTTCGAGTTCTTCGACGCGGATCGCGACGGTTTGATCTCGGCCAACGAGCTTCTCCGAGTATTGAGCGGTGCACTTTAGATGATTTTAAGCGTACGATAGCAGCTGGTGATGGATTCGTATGTTTCACTGAGTTCTCACAAATGATGGATCCTCAACAATAAATCTGAGTTTGGAGATCAATATAATTGTTAATGGAGAATGTCTGTCAATACTGTAAAGATCTAACCCATTATTCAGCTGTGTAAAAAAATGAATTATATTCAAGAATTTGTAGACTCTACAGTTTTTTTAAAATTAATTGTCGTTTTTTGGAAAGTTTTTAACTCAGATAATGTAGCTGAGAACATGTGCGAGGCACTAGAAGATTAATTATTTTTAATAAAAACTCCATTAAAATTGGTAAGAAAGGCAATGTTTTTTGGTGTACTTGGACTGAAATCTGAATATAACATTTTGATATTATGAATTCATATCAGAATTTGGAGCTGAGGGAGAAGAAGGAGTCCTTGGACCGTAACAAGTGCAACGTCCATGGTAACAAATTCGCATCTTTCCATTCTTACATATTGGAAATCCAATTTCAGCACAGTCTCTGTTGGTTTCACAAATATCTCCAACAGTCATTGTCACCATACCTGTTCAATGATACCAAACTAATTAACCATTTTATTTATAATTGCAGACTATAATTTATCTATCGAGACTAACTTACACGACGAGAAAAGGAAGACCATGAGAAAGACTGCTGAAATTTTTCTCCATTTTTTTTTTGTTTTGTTATGTTGAAGATGGTTTTGGATTCGTATGTGTCGCTTCTAATTTATACGTGATTTTATGGTTTCATCTTGTGATTTAGTCGTAATCAAATTAATACACTGCTGTTTAATTGGTCAAAGATCAAAGTATTTCCTTATATATTTGATTTTTCTTATTTCAATTTGTATTTATTAAGTTTCCGAATTAGTGAAGCGTTATAGCGACTGTGCCCAGTCCCAGAATTTTATGTGGGCTAAAAAAAAGACCGGGCCCAAATGTGATTACCTGATATACTTGTTTCGTGTCGGAAATTCAAAGTTACCTCGTAAGAGACTTTGGTCTTTTTGATTTCGAACATTAGAAGAAGAACCGAGGAAAAATAATTGAATTCTCATGAAAATAAAAGATATATCGAGTTAAAAGAAGTTGACACGTCTAAAATAGCGAGGATGTGACAAGTTTCGAAGGCTGAGCTCTGTGCTTACTTCATAGACTGGTTGAATTCAAAAGTAAAGTATAAACGAATACTGAGGAAGACGACGAAGAAGCGATACTTCCTGAAGTAAAAGTTGAAGAAGAAAGAAGAAAGAGCGACAAAAATCGATGACAGGTTATTTATTGGGTGGAGCTAGATATGGACAGACGATAATGGTGGCTCTCGTTCTCATGGTTGGATCATTTTACGCTGGCTCTCTCTTCGGACACAACCAGCTCCTTCACGTCTCTCAACCTTCTCCTTATCAATCTGGTCCTTTCTCTTGCCTCTCTGTCCTTTCTTCTACAAAAAACAATTCTCTGCATGCAGCTGGAATTTTGCGTGATTTGGTTGTTTTTTGGTTTCGAAAGATCAAAATCAACTAACATAGTTCATAGTTTAGCTCGCTAGGTTTTCAGATAAATTTTATTGTAGTCTCTGGATGCTAATTGATCAGTGCTCTATCCAAATATTTTACCCAAATCAGAGTAGTTCTTATCTTTTGAAAGTTGTTTTTCTAGACTCGAGTTTTGTTGGATTTCCAGTATCAAAGTAAAAAAATTATCAATGGGATTGTTGCAGCTCTTTACAAATTTCCAAACAAAATCGAGCTTACTTACAGAAGATTACCACTAGTCATACCTGAAACTGGGATGAATGTGTGTCCATTGAAATTCAATGAGTATCTCCCTTGTCATAATGTCACGTATGTGCACCAGCTGCTTCCAAGCTTGAATCTTTCTAGAAGAGAAGAGCTTGAGCGGCATTGTCTACCACTCGAGCAACGCCTGTTTTTGCTTGGTAACCTCCACCAAATGATTATAAGATACCTATAAGATGGGCCGACTAGCAGAGACTATGTATGGCGAAGTAATGTGAATCATACACATCTTGCTCAAGTTAAAAGTGGACAAAAATTGGTTGCATGAGCAAGCGCAGTTTTGGTGGTTCCCTGGTGGTGGGTACTCATTTTAAGCATGGAGCTTCTGAATACATCCAGAGGTATTTATGTGTTTGGCCAAGTTTGTGACAAAAAAGCTTATACTATGTGAAGGCTTTTCTATGTATAAATGCACCGGTCTGAATCTTGTAGTTATATCTTCAGGTTGGGTAATATGATGACTAACGAAACAGGTGACTTGCGTTCAGCTGGAGTGGTACAAGTTCTTGACGTTGGCTGTGGAGTTGCCAGCTTTGCGGCTTATCTTCTTCCTTTAGGTATACAGACAATGTCATTTGCTCCCATTGATGGTCATGAGAACCAGATTCAGTTTGCATTGGAGAGAGGCATTGGTGCAATGATTTCTGCTGTTGCCACCAAACAAATGCCGTATCCTGCAGCCTCCTTTGAGATGGTTCATTGTTCAAGATGCCGTGTTGATTGGCATGAAAATGGTATTTTCCCTGTATTGACTTCGAGAGAGAGTGCTGCTTTTCTCAGTAGGAATCATTACTTAAAGAATAGTGGTCATACAAGTAAACCGTATTAATGATAACAGTCTACCTGATTCAACAGATGGCATCTTACTTAAAGAAGTTCATCGTCTTCTTCGACCCAATGGATACTTCGTTTATTCATCACCACCAGCTTACAGAAAGGATAAAGAGTACCCTATGATTTGGGATAAATTGGTCAATCTAACTACCGCAATGTGCTGGAAGCTCATTTCCCGCAAGGTACAGACTGCAATATGGGTTAAAGAAGAGAACGAGGTGTGCCTTATGCAGAACGCAGAGCGAAAGCTCATTAGTTTATGTGATGCGGAAGATGTTTCGAAGCCATCATGGAAAGTTCCTATTAAAGATTGTGTGCAGATCGGTGAACACACAGGAGCGAGACCCTCTTCTTTAGCTGAACGTCTTTCAGTTTATCCGGAAACACTAAGAAAAATAGGTACATTTAATTTCTTTTGCTCATTTCATTTTATAAGTGGTATTATCTTCTGTTAGATTCCCTAGCCACTAAAGCAAAACTCTCATCAGGCATCAGTGAAGATGAATATACATCAGACACAGTCTTCTGGAGAGAACAAGTTAACCATTACTGGCGGTTAATGAATATTAATGAGACCGAAGTGCGGAATGTGATGGACATGAATGCATTCATCGGTGGGTTTGCTGCAAGTATGGATTCATACCCAGTTTGGGTAATGAACATAGTACCTGCTACCATGAATGATACCTTGTCTGGAATTTTTGAAAGGGGCTTAAATGGCGCTTTCCATGATTGGTAAGCATGTTCAATACTTCTTCTGTTTTGTTTCCGATCCTTGCCAAGTATCAGCACCACTTTATTAAACACAAGTATGTCTTAGGTGTGAGCCATTCTCAACATATCCACGCACATATGATTTGCTGCATTCGGACCATGTCTTCTCTCACTACCAAAGTCATGGTGATGGTTGCTTGCTAGAGGATATTATGTTGGAGATGGACCGCATAATTCGCCCTCAGGTACATTTCAGTTACTCTTGCAACAGTGGTGCCACTACCATTGAATCCAAAACCCTTTTGGCGTATACAACTAGTCCTTGTAATATATGACCGGGTTTTTGGGGTTGGCTTGGCAGGGGTTTGTCATTATAAGGGACGAAGAATCTATAATATTGAAGATCCGAGATTTGGCTCCTAAATTCCTCTGGCAAGTGGAAAGTCATCAGCTGAAAAACAAATACAAAATGACAGAAACTGTTTTGTTTTGCAGAAAGAAATTCTGGGCAATCATCTGAAAAGATCAGCTTTGCTGCTTTAAGCTGATGCAACTAAGCTTATAGTTGTTTGTGTACTTTATTGGGTCTAGAACAAAGATGGTAAAAGTTACCATGTAACTCTTGTTCGTTAATTGATTTTAGAATCTCTCTGTACATGTTTATGGGCAATTTATATCTTCATAATTTATACCAGAGTTTGGTTTCTGAACTAATCAACCATTATAATTACATATATGATATAACTTTGTTCGGTCCACAATCAATCAAAACCAGATTGAAATACAAGTATTTTAAGACATAAGATTACTCTATACCAGAAATAAAAACATAAAGGTTCCGGCTTGACAAAGAGAAAATAGACTATGAGACCCACCTGTTCTCGTACCGGTTAAGCGAGAATGGTGAAGATTGAATCTCAGTTAACTGGAAAGGATCCGGTTCGATTCCATAGTCAGTTAATGGTCTATGCTCAAGCACATCATCGTGGTTGCTCACAAAGTCGGGAATTTCCACCTCCCCCTTCCGTATTTCGTCCCAGAGGTACTGCAACCGGCTAACGTACTTGATCTTCCAGTACAGTCTGCAATGTTAAAAGAGAAACATCAAGTTGTTATATGTGGTGTTTCAAAACCCTAAAGATCAAGAAAGCTTTAAACTTCAGATTCAGTTTAACAAATGCAAGTTTGAGGTTACTATTATGCAAAAGTGCTTACCCTCCACTTAGAAGAAGGCGACCAAGAGTAGCAATGACAAGTCTTGAACGCAGACCAGGGTGGATAAAATAAACAACTTGAAGTCTGTCTTTGATATCAGAAGGAAGGTCCTCGTAGATCCATCTTAAGATGGTAATGCCTGGCGAGTTGTCTTCCTTTTGCACTGTGCTATGCATGTAAACCAAGCAGTACGGTCCTTCAAGACATTCATTACTTATCTTCTGGAATATATACTTCTTCAGCCGCTCTGCACTCACAACTCGAGCTGCGATTCATACATAAAGAAGACCAATGAGGGACTGAAATATAAGAATGAGTTTGCTTTAACATATCTATAACGAAGACAAGACCAGACGAAAGGTAAAACATGTAAGAGATTTAATTAACTTGTATCGATCCGCAACATAATGTAAATCCAAAAGGTTATAGCAGCAAGAGCATCAAAAAAGGGATATTTACAGCAGTAAGAGCATCAAAACGCTATCTAAACTTAACCAGAAGTTGATGGTCTAGACTTTACAGCCAGAAATTGGATGATCAGAAACAATAAAGTTAGCAACTTTATCTTAAAACTTCAAATTTTGTGATCCAGTTCAACTAAAAGGACGATAAAGTTTTAGGTGACTAGTGTCAGTGTGATTACCAGGAAAATACTTTCCGACGACACGGAAGATCCTGTTACCGGATTTATCCAAGCCCTGGAGAGTGAAGAACTGGAGAAGATCGAGATCGGAGAAGTCCTCATCACCGAGGTATTGAGGACAATCGTGCCAATTCTCTTGTTCATCAACATCATCGCTTATCGTTAAGAATGGTCGAGCGTCAACTCCAAGATCAGAAGCCAAGACAAGCACTGAAAAATCTTCTGCCATCGCCAGAATTTTTTCTTTCTCACACGACCTGTCTTTCCCTTTTCTCTTGCCTTCTCTACTGATTTTTGTTAGGGATTTTGGCTATACTCTCCTGCGGGAGAGCCCACAGAGTGTACTGTGAAAGTGAACACGTGGCGACATCTAAACGAATCTAACCACCCTTTGAAAAAAAAATTCCCTGCAGTCGTCACTCTACACCTCAACACACGACGGCGACAAAACGTCGCCGTTTTCTCTCTGCTTTCTCAGCTACATTCTGACCAACGTCTTAGGAGAGTAATAATTTCTCCGATCCGGCGAGATTTGATTTGATTTCGGAGAAGCCAAACTCTTTTCTCAAAATCAGCGCAAAGGTAAGGGCTTTATGTTACTACGCCGAGTAAATAGAATTCGATTCTAGCATTTATCGAGGGATCAAGTGATTGAACAGAGTTTGTGTCTTGTGTAGAAGGGAAAAATGGCGACTTCACGCTTACAGATGGATGGAGATGACTCTGTTCATCTACACGTTACTCATTCCAACCTTAAGAGCTTCTCTGCGGATGTTCGTTTTTCTCCGCAAGTGAGTTACGTTTATGAATAAAATATAAGTAGAATTATGTACTAATTCAAGTGTTTTATATGTATTGCTATCTGTAATATAACTATCTTTGGCTTTTGTTCTGTAGATGAGTGTAGAAGCTGTGAAAGAAAAGCTATGGAAAAAATGTGGCACATCTGTAAGTGCCATGGCTTTAGAGCTTTATGATGACACTGGCTCAAAAGTCGCTGTTCTCAGTGATGATACAAAACCCCTCGGTTTCTTCTCCCCTTTTGATGGGTAACTTCTGTCTTTTTATGAGTTAGATGTGATGTTTTCGAATTCAGCGCTTAACAGATTGCAAAGCCAATTTGACTGCATAGATTCTGTTTGTAGTAATCTTGATAGATGCATCAAATTAAATGGATGAATTCTTTTTTTACCACTTCATCTGATTGTTCTTCTCTGCTGCCTACAAAAGGTTTCGGTTACACATCATAGATCTTGACCCCTCCTCGGTCACAACTGGAGGCTGGCTTGAAGATACGTCATTGGTTGAGAAGTATAACATCTCAGAAGAGGATTATGCTAAACGAACTGGTAAATTATCAAAGGAGACAAGTTTTTCTATCAAGTGTCTCTCAATTTATGCTGGAGCACTGGCAATTCTCAAAGATGATATGTGTTATTGTGTTCAAATTGCAGACAGTTTCAGGAAATTCAAAGAAAAAAGAATGTCTCAAAATCCGACTCTTTCCGAGGCTAAGGTATGATAAAAAGAACATGTATCAATAGAAGACAAAATATATTTGCTTCTTGTCAAAGTTTAGGCAAAACTGAAGCTTTTAGTATAGTCTCAGAGAAAAATTTCGGAAGTCTTTCAAGAATACAACAGAGATTCTTATGATTCTCCTTTCAACTTTATCCTTTCAACAGATGAAGGAGAACCACATGGAAGATCTCTGTGCAAATATCAATGTTAGTCAGTTTCTTTTTGTAATAGAGAGTTAACTTTGCCTTCCAGTGCAGTCAACTTCCTTTAAACTGAAGAGCTAATTTGCCAGTGTCTTGTTATCTTAATGAGACCTGACCTCTCTCTATTTTGTTCTTTCTCAACACAAAATGCTTCTAAAGTCTGATCATTGGTGTCAAATATGCAGGTGGGAGATAGATGCGAAGTTGAGCCTGGGGAGAAAAGAGGAATGGTCAAATATGTTGGACGAGCAGAGTCTTTGGGTCCTGGCTATTGGGTTGGAATTCAGTATGATGAACCCCTTGGAAAACACGATGGCATGTATGTGAATTTTTTCGTCTTGATGTTATATTATAGTCATGAGGGTTAAAACTCCTTTACAATTTAATTTAGACTAATTTGTCAAGTCGTCTTATTGTGTATAAGCTTTTGCTTCACATCATGACGTTCAGACTGTAAGTACAATTTGTGTAGGCACGGTTGTCCAATCTCACATATTTAAACTGGCTTACGTTTGCAGGGTTAAAGGAACAAGATTCTTTGAGTGTCCTCCGCTTCATGGTGGTATTGTCAGGCCAGACAAAATAAAGGTATTTTGTTTTCTTTATGGCCTTAGCATCACACTGCCTAATTTATTTTATTCTGCCTGTGAACGACCTATTACATTCCAAAGAACTGAACTGCTTAGTCAGTCTATATCAGTTAGCTATATAACTAGTTAACATGTAAGGGTATCATCACTTACGAGCTAACGTTTGGGTGAGTTGACTTTGTGGACTTGGTTTGGCCCTGTCAGATTTAATCATTATAATTTAAGTATTTCGTTGGACAGACTGAATCAGCAAAGCTTTTTTTTGCTACTCATGAGCTTGATATTGGCCAGGTTGGTGATTACCCCGAGAGAGATCTTTTCGAGGAAGATGAAATATAAGAATCAAGGAAGCATCAAACCGGCAATTTGATACAGAGAAGCGGACGGAGTGTAAAAGATTTGCTTTGTTTTCTACATCACCTATTTTATTGTACTTTGGCTCTAGTTTTGGTCCTTTTGGATATACAAGAGTTGGTGAAAACACAATGCAGCATTAAGTATTTGAATTTAATGAAACAGCTCTAGTAACAATTTGATTTCACAAGGATTTAGGTTACAATCTGCGGTTTATACACAATCATCCCACGACTTGTGAAGCGGATATACCCCAGGGTATGAACCAAAGAACAGATGTACATATATGTCTGGTCCTTATTCTCTATCTTGTACCAAATTGTTGATCATCTTAGCAAGAGGAACAGTTCCCTTTGTCATGATCTCTAATCTTGAAGTATTGGAAGCGTGCGAGAAGAGGGACAACCCAAAGAACAACAATTCTGGGAGAAACAGCCTGGAAGACAAGAATCCATGCCAGTAATGCGGTTCGAGATCAAAAAATGCATCAAAGAATCTTCTAGTAGCTTTTAAATCGAGCTTCAGTAGAATATCCATTCCAAAACAGAAGAATTCCCGCTGTCTACGCCGTTCAATAGGCCACAAGTCTCTCCATACCTCAGCAGAGAGTTGATCTCCTCTCAGGCTGTTAATACTCGATGAACCAAGGTATCTCACAATGGCGTCTGCAACTATTGGTGCGGCTGCAAGTGTCCTAGCTACCATGTAACCGGTGGAAGGATGAACCATTCCTGCAGTACCGCCAATCCCTACAACCCGTTGAGGTAAGACTGGTAGTGGACCACCCATGGGGATCACACAACGCTCATCTTCCTCAATCCGCTTTACATTGATCCCCAGATGTTTCAACCTAGCAACCATTCTTTCTTGGATATCTTCCATCTGCAGGCCAGGTCTAGCAACAAGAGACGTTTCTTCAAGAAATATTCTATTAGAAGAAAATGGCATTGCGTACAAGAACGTCGGGATCTTACTGTTCCGGGCTTTAAGCTCGGGATACGATTCCAGATGTTTATCTCTCCAATCCATAAACAACATTTTATCTACATCGAATGGATGACCATCAACTTCAGCTATAATCCCGTAGGCTACTTGGTACCCCGGGTTGTACGGTTTGTCATACTGAACCAAGCATCGTGAAAACCCGGTTGCATCAAGAACCACCGAAGCCTGAATCTTGACACCGTCGCTGCAAACCACGGTGGAGTTTGACTCCTCGTGAACCACGTTAGTGACCTTAGACTGATGAAACTTAACACCGTTGGTTATACATTTGTGAAGCATTTTGGATTTGAGCTGTTTCCGGTTAACTCTCCCGTATGGCCGGCTCAAATCCTTCTTCACACCTTCATCGATGTAGATAACCGCACCAGACCAGGTAGTGTCGAGGCAATCGAGTAAATCCATCGCCTCAAACTCATCAACCCAAACTCCGTAGTTATTAGGCCATATGAGCTTTGGAAAAGGATCAATGGAACAAACAGAGAGTCCAGCTTCAGAAACCTGCTGAGCCACGGCTAAACCAGCAGGACCACCACCGACAATAGCCAAATCAACAACTTTACTCATGGAAGTGTCATACAAGGGAAGCTCAAAGTCAAGGTTCTCCTTCTTAGTTTCAGGAACAAGATCCAAAAGAGCAGCACCAGAGCCAATTTTGATTGCCCTTTTCTTAACACCAAGCCTAACCCTTGAAGGGTTTGCATTATTACTGCCTAATCTTTCAAACCCATGAAACTGAGGGACAAAAGATTCGAGCTTGTTGGGTGTTTTTCAACAAAGTATCCATCGAATCCTCCCCTCAAACGAACACAATTCTATAACAAAGACGAAGAAAAACCTTACTTTTGAGATAAGTTGAAGTTACGGGGAGTTAATTCGAACCAGAAGGTTTGCGAAACCTACACAAATAAAGAGAAAATGGAGTTTTAAATCCCAGGTTGCAAGAGGGAAAGAGAGAAGATGAACGAACACCACAAAGACTTACCCAGAAGAAGTAACTTCATGGAGATGGAGACAATTATCTTCCAATGGAGAGAGAGAGAGAGAGAGTCGAGTTTCTGTTTTTGTGGCTTGTGTCCTAAAGTGGGGGTCCACCCATTATGTGCTAAAATCCATCATTATTATCTTTCAAAGCTTTCGTTTTGCGACTCTGGTTTGCGTTTTGGTAATTAGTCACTACCTCATTACACTAGCTTACCGTTTTAATTAATGGATGTTAAAAGTTTCATGCATTATCCAGATTCAATGGTTCATTTACGATTCCAATACAATTTTGCGATATGCCACAATTCTGATTTCAACCGTTGATTTTGCTACTTTGACGTAAATTGTCATATTATATAAAAATGTGATTTAACAAAGTTGTTTCGTGTATGCAACGAAAAACATTAAAACTCTCCAATGTTTTCAAAATATATAACAAAGAGGAAGATAACAATTACTTATGAAACAAAATTTGTAGATAGAAAGTTCTATAAATTCGTAAATTTAATCTCCAGCAACATCCAAATAAACAATTGTAATAAGTAAAAACCAAAAAATAAGGGAAAGAAGACAAAATCACACCCTGAAAATTACAAGATATTGTTAAATAGTTTTGCTAACTTCAAGCTAATAATGTTAATGAAAAGCCCTTTTATACACCCCACCAAATAGTCTTTGCAAGGAAAACATCAAAAGCTGACTGAATCTTTTGTACACAGACGTGTCCTAAGTTATAAGTAATAAAGCAAAACCTGCAAAAACCAAAGATGGTAATGTTAGATCTGCGCATTCAAAAACACAACCTGAGATTTAGACAAATGAGTATTGTTCTTACCTGTTACCTAACTACTCGCTCCCGATGTTATCGTAACTGAAACCTTCCGAGATGGTATCCAATCTCTTGTTATCTCCTGCACAAACAGAGCTACAATTATCAATTTTTCTTTTTGCCTCAATACTTTTACTTGCTTTAAATCAGCGACTAGTAACTGTGTCTTGAAAAATTTGAAATCGGTATATAACAGAAACTTTCTTCTTCATTCATTTGTTTAACAGCCCTAAAGTTCTCTAACCTTGATATCCTCCTCTTTCACGGGAATCCAGGAAATTTTCAGCATTCGGCACAGAGGAACGGTGATCTATCGTAGCTCTCCAGTATCTCTGATATCAACATGCTCTTGTACTATTAGACCACTACTAACTACTCGATTCGACATGTATGCTAAGACGAAAGAACAACAAGAGATAAAGAAGTTATATGAGATGGAGAAAAACCTGAGCTTTGGGAAAAATCAGCTGTCAAATCAGAGAGGCTGAAGTTCCGAGGAATTTGATCTAAGAACCCAAAATTTGAAGATTCTGCATCAAGAAGCGGATCACTGAGGGGTTGGTTGTTCGACTCGTTACTAAAATTAGGAATCGATGTATCTCCAACTGTGGGATGTCCTTGAAGGGCATTCCGTTCACCACCATACATGAATGAAACAGGGTTTGTAAAGGCAGTCTCAGATTTTATCATCCCTCCATTCATTTCTTGCATCAAAGGCATGTTCGTGGTCTGCGATGAGAGCATATTTGAAGAAGCATCAACTCTCCTACCATGGGTTGATATGTTTACAGAAGAGGGCACGTGTGTATTGAGTCCCAAAGAACCATTGAGGAATGTATTAGACAGACTAGAAGGCATAGGATGATGTGCACTTTCAGACTTCAAAGATTGATCAGTGTTCTCAGATCCATAGCACAGTTGTTTCTGACTCACTGTTATAAGAATTACATCGATTAGCTATTTAGAACTCATAACTTGCCTCTGACTTCCAACCAGTAGAACATAATAACTAATCACAATGAAGAACGGAAAAAAAAAATCATCAGTTGGTAGCTACGACTTGAAATAATGGCTAGTCGAATTCTCATGGAAAGAAAGAGTGATTTAACACGTGTTTCTGACGGACAGATTGTGATTCATTCTAAGATACGTAATTACCTACTCCTAAAGTTTAGATTTCATCCTAGACACATAAACTCATGCAGACTTTGAAGATTTACTTCTACAAAGAAATCACATCATGTGTACACGAAAAGGGAACCATGAAAAGAACTAAGGCAGACAGTGGTAGCCAGACAAGAAGAAGAAGCATATGAAGACTGTTTTCAACAATACTAGATCAACAATTCTTCGCACCTGATTACAAAGATAGAGATAACCTATTTTCATATGACAAGCAATTGAGAGATCCCTAAATGCACAAATTAAAATCCCTCTCGTTCTAAACGAATCTTACTTGATTTAATATGAGAACCATTTGTGTTTTGGACGGAACCAACCCCAGTTGGATGCATCTGACGCATGTGGTGAACCTGCTGTTCAAGCAACTTATTGAATTCCATTATCTGGTGTTTCACCATTAATCTAAGATAGTAAGCCTTGAAAAATTCCCGGTTCTCTTCTTCAAGCTTCTGCCAAACTGTAAACCAGAAAGAGAAAATATTTTAGCATAAAGTATTGGTTAATCCTGCAGTTACGGTGATAATCCTTATCTTTATCATCGGTTGTCATTACAATACATATTTCATATGTCATGATTTATTGTTCTGAAGTAGTGTTATAAGCCCCTTTTTCTGTTTTTTCCTCAATTCTAGCACTTCCTAACTGTGTATGACCAATTAGACCCTTTTGTTATAAACAAACAGACTCATTAGGTGAAAAATGAACCAAATTGTAAACAGTACCTAGTTCTGTGAAACCAGGCTCGATTTTGGCATGCTGCAGTAAGGTTTCCACAACTTCTCTCTGATTCATGTAAAGTTGTAGGCACCGTTCTATAAGGTTTTGAACCTGAAACGGGACAATTACAGTCCAAAAGTAAGTTATTAGTGAGCTCAAGGTTGGACAGGCTCTCTATACATGGCTACCGGAAACCAGCATATATACTCATGCAAACAACGGAGTTCTCGCAAAAAAAGGACCATTTGCAACACAAACCTTCTGGATATGCAATTTGTATTACATTTGCTACTACACTCTTGATGTACTACAGTCACAATAGCAAATAAGTTAATACCCTTTAAAAAATATTAATATTTACCAGTTGTATATCTTGACGTGAAACCCTTCTGACTGTTCCACTTGACATCTCTGAGAATTTTTGTAAACAGACCTTGCTCCTGTTAGCAAGAAGCAATATAGAATATGTACTTAAAAGGAAAATCGAGTCGATAAATTCTATAGTATATCAACCCTTCAAGATTCATCTCCTACATAAAACCATCAAAAGAAAGAAGGAATTGCAAACCGTCCAGCTAAGAAATAAGATCAAAATCAAAACCTTTTGGATCACTTAGTAAAAGTGAAAGAAAATGATTTCTTTAGGCTTTAAAACCGAAATCCCAAAAACCGAGAAGCAGAAAGTCAAAACGAATCACCCAAACATGGATTCACGATTGAGAGACCACACAAATTGAGAATCATCCAATTTTCCTCCAACTAACCCCAACACTTTCAATCGATCTCGTTCTCAAACACAACCGGATCAAATCAAATAAACAAATACAATTTTTTTAAAAAAATTAAACGATAAACAAAAATAAATTCGAATTGCTAGAAGAAATATTGATACCTCGATCGCTAATCCTAGAGAAAGAAGAGAGGACCTAATTTCACTTTGATCGTGGATCAATTCTTTACTCCTTTTTCCGATTTCCATTTTCCTGATTTATTTATATTTTAATTTTTTATATATAATATTTTAACATTCCGGCTTACGAGCTCGAAAAGCTGGCACGTGTAAAATATGAATATAGTGGGTCCCATACAGTTATCTGATCTTCTTCACGGTCAATTTCTTTTTGGTCAATGATACAGAGAGAAAGATAAACACAACAACAATGGTCTTCTTTTGTAAGGAACTAAGAAAAAGATTCAATACACAAAATTACATGAATAATATTCTCTAAAAGTTCATTTAACAAATGAGAGGAAGATGAGAAGCTGATTTTGATTTAGTCCACGCTTCTTTAACCCAAACTTTCCACTTGGGAATCTACTGAGAAAACCAGAATCAATCTTCTTGTAATGACTATGAAACTTCATAAGCAGAGAATCCACAAAACCATCGACTTCATCTTCATATCTCTCATACAACACTGGCAATGTGTGTGCCCCAACAAACCCTTCACAGACAAAATACATCACTTAAGAGTCATACGCATACGCACCTTCCAATCTTGAAGAGGAGAAACACTGATAAGAAGTAGAACTACTCACCCAATGTACAAAACAGTTAGGAAGTTGCAACAGCTTCCGATTATTGCGGCTGCCCATCATAGTCCGAGTACAGCCTAAAAATGATACTATTTAGAATTGATTAAAGGTTCTATAAACATTATCTTAGGACTAAGTAACCAAAGTGCTACTACATTGTGCAGATTGATATGATCATCTTGTTATGAAACAATGAAATGGAGGCAAGAAATACGCACCGCGAGGAATTGTTTCAAATTCCCTTTACAAGACAGGTCCTGTAGAAACAACAAACCGTGGTTGATCTCTGTTCCAATGGTCACACCGACATCTGCAAAGAAATCCTTTGGAAGAACAAGGCGGGGCACTCTAGACTCCGAGCTGTGTTGAGATATGGAATAGACTTGTGTTAGATTGCAATCACAAGGAACCAATAATAAGACAGCAAAAGACTTCAGAAATAAACCAATGTTACCGGTTCAGAAGCCCTGAGGCGTTACACCAAACGAATTGAGCGATCATACCAAGCAAGAGGGAGTAGCAAACGAGAGACAGAAAATGGAAATTGATCCATTCAAAAAGCACCCAAATTGCAGTAGCTCCCATAAGAACACTTGCGGAGATCTTCTTGTTCCTCCATAACAACACATCAGCAGCTGAAGGATATCGATTAAAGACTTAATTAGAACAAACCAAACCAAAAACTTATCTCAGATTAGTGTTTTTGTATGTTCCTTTGAATTCTTACATTTGCCACCGCCTAAGACACGATGAAGTGGCTTCTGGCGACCAAACAAACGGTTAAAACTAGAACTGACGGTGTCATCTTGTTCGAAGAAAGAAGAAGCGTGTTTGTTCTTCTGAAGTGTCTCGGTGAAGTTATCCACCAAATCATCAATAACGTCCTCTACAATATTTTTCTCAGGCATGATTCTGAAATACAATCGAAATCTGAGATTCTCAATCTGTTCCAAGTTCACAAGCAGAATCTGAGAGTTGACTATATATAAAAATCGAATCTTTTGATCATGTCATCAACTCATCATACCCAAAACCCTTTCCAAGTTGTAAAATCTAGACCCAAAACCCTTTCCATGTAAACAAGTTTTTATTTTACCAGATTGTAGGTGATAATTACAATGATATGAAACCTAGATCTTATTATTTGGCGACAAGGACAAGAACAAAAACGCAGAAATTGAAGAGATGAGTAAAAATAAACCTGGAGGAATTGGAAAAGAAGAAGCTTGTTCTGTGAATATCACACAGAAAGAAAAGAAAGAAGACTTTTTGAAGATTCTCAAAGATGAAGAAATAACAAAGAAAAATGGAGGGTGGAACTGGAAAGCAGGCGATGGGATTGATTTGATGGAATAATTGAATTGGATTAAAAAAGTGGGGAATTTGGAGTTGAGTGTTGGGATAAGACTCTCGTCTTCCCACGTGCAATTCATGACAATATGCAGACTTTTCCAAAGAAAAAGTATATTTGCAAGACATACAAAAAAATAAAAATTCGTACACATGGTTCCCAATGTAGTTTTTTCAACAGTTACAATTCTTGTAGAATATAAACTTATTTAATGAATTAAACTTCCACTAATTTGGTTGTTACTTGTGTTCATAATTTTCTCATCTTTTATTGATGGTCTGGCTTATTTTCCGTTAGCAACAATCGAATGCAAGTTTTCCTAGTCTCAAGAAAATACAATTCCAAGAGAAGAAAAAACTGCCCAAGTGTTTTATGAAGTGCCCAATTTAGACATTGAAAGATAAATCTAACTGATTTTTTTTGTCTTTTATTTATCCTATCACCCAAAGGCCAAAGGAGTAACAAAAACATGTTTGGCTTATGAGTATATGATTCTATCTTATAAGACAATGTGATGGTTCTCAAGCTCCCTAACCACTTTACCAAAGTTGGTCTCTTTGTTGTTTATAAATGGGTGTATATAGCTGAAGCAATAACCCGTTTGTTATATGTCGAGATTTTCCAAATTCATTCTTGTCGCAGAGTTTTTGATGAGTTCCTTTCGGACATCGACCTGAAACAGACACAGAACACAACGTTACAGCACGAGTTTTGCCAGATTATTGTCTTATTTGAGTCTGAGTCTAGCAATTCATTGGCTTACCCGAGCACCCATAAGGGATGAGAAAACCATGTTTGTTTCTGCTGCATCCTCAACAACTAGTTGCTTCAATATCCTTGTATCTGGATTCATTGTTGTTTCCCATAGTTGTGCAGGCATCATCTCACCCAAACCTGCAGATGCAGAAAAAGAAACGCTATGGGATACTACTGTGTGTCAATGTTGAGGCAATCTAAGATTTAGTTATGTACACACCTCAGGGTATCTTAATCGCTAACTCATAGCAGTTACTATAGATTCACTTGTCATAGCTATAAATCTTGGATACAGGGCTTGTACTTTAATAGCCTTAGAACACATGATGTAAAAGCAATAAGACCACAAAACTGGGGTTTCTCTCTAGCATTACCTTTGAACCTTTGAATGTTGTAGGACGCGTTTCCAGGGAACGAAGCAACAATTTTTTTAAGAGCTGCCTCATCATAGCAATAGTGTGCCTGTTTCCCCCTCTCAACCTGGTCGATTTCAAACACAAAATAGCTTTAGAAAAACCTTCCTATAAATCTGAAGCACCACAGAAGATCACAATGCTAAGAACTTACCTTGAAAAGAGGTGGAACACCAACGTATATGCAACCCGCGTCAAACAAGGCTCTCTATAGAAAACAAATTTCATCAATTTCACATAAGTCCATCGTCCATTTAGAGGCTAATTAAACAAATATTTTATCTAACTCAACAAATACCTGATATCTGAAGAAAAAGGTCAATAGAAGTGTCCGGATATGTGCACCATCAACATCTGCATCTGTTAAAATGATGATTTTGTGGTAACGCAAATTTTCCTTGTTAAAATCTTCACCCTGAAATAGAGTATATGTCACATTAGGGATTGCCAAATATATCAACAAATAAAATACCAAAAAAGATAGATCACCTTGACTCCAAGACCAAGGCCAAGAATTAGATTTTGAATCTCTTCGTTCTTATACATGGCTGCTTCATCCTTTCTCTCAATATTCAAAATTTTACCTCTTAACGGAAGAATTGCCTACATAGATCCAATACACTTTGTTACTCATCAACAAAATAGAAACAGAATCCACTGTTCCCACCATCCTAAAAATAATGGCACAACCTATATGATACTATCTCCACTTGTAAATGATCCTCCAGATTTGCATGCAATACAATTTAAACTCAAAACAGCCTTATTCATCTGTCGTTTTTTGTAGCCTCACTTTCATCTTATTGACATCAACGAATGGTGATACTAAGAATCAGTCAATATCTTTTTGAGGGTAAAGAGAAGACTCTTAGACCCTTACTTTTTAATACTAAAAAAGCCAACCAAAAAATTAATTCGCTGACTGGAAACTACACTGGGTGAACTTAGACTTGGCGATGAAATATACTATCTCTAGTATTGGCAGGATCACCAGCCATAATTTGCTTGAATATCAGTTCTAGCTAAAAAAGAGAAGTTCCCTTTCTACCCCCTCCGATTTTTGATTAATGACACGCTGTGAGGAATGATTTACTACCTGGAAACGCCTGTCACGACCCTGTTTTGCACTGCCACCAGCAGAATCTCCTTCGACTATGAAAATCTCTGGTAGCATAGGTATAAGACGTCAATGAATTGACAACGTTACAAGTGTTAAAAACTATAAACCAGTAAAGGAAAGATATCCTCTCGTTTCCTTTGTCATCTTCTTATTTAGGTCTCAGTATATCAAACTTTGCCATTATACGCTTGTATTTCATGTACTTCATACGTACGACTCATCAAAGTAAACTCATGTTATGATTTCCTAAGAAAAGGCAGTTTCATACTGGCTAATGCATACCGGATTCTGCAGGATCTGTAGATGAGCAATCTGCCAGTTTGCCAGGAAGTGAGGATGACTTCAGAACGCTTTTTGATCTCACTAACTCCCTAGCCCTCTTGGCAGCCAGAGCAGCCTAAAAAGGAAAAGAGTCAAACGGGAACGTACCTGGTCATTTGGTTGAAAATAGTAACTAGACGCAATTTTATAGAGAGGAGACACATACATAATCAGAGAATAAACTTATCACAGCTATTAAAACATAATTTTCAAGGAATAAAACCCACATTTGTGCGTTCCACTGCCTATGTGTAGGTGAAGATGTGAAACTTTAAGCATGTATATAAAAGTCGTACCTTGTATGCATTCAAAGATTTAGAAACAATGCTTTCGAGTACATCCGGATGCAATTCCAAGTACTCCGTGAGGTACTCCTGGACTGATTGGTCAACAATTCTCCTCACCTCTGGATTTCCTAGTCTTGTCTTTGATACAGAAAAATTTTAGTACAAGAACTAGAATGCAAGAAAAGTTATGGCCTGCTAGCCACAGATAGTCAGAAAAAAAGAGGGCCAGATATCATTATGCTCTCGAGTACCTTTGTTTGACCTTCAAACTCAGGATTAGGGACCTTAACTGAGACAATGCAGGTCAATCCCTCCCTGACATGTTCCCCACTTAAGCTAATATCCTTTTCCTAAAAAAATAACCAACAACAATAAATTTTACATCATGAGTTTGTAACCTTCTCAAAATTGCCTACCTCTATCTGGTCAAGATAGATGCTAAAATGAATGCAAAAGAACCCTCTATAGCAGGCATGAATTACAACTCAAGTCATTTATAAGTACAATTTTCATTTCCGTCTCAGTCCATGAAGAGGATAATAAAATCCTTCACCTATATTATCTCAAAATACTTTTTCAACCATAACAATGACCAACTAACCACAACTAGAATGTGCAGTTTTCATGAAAAAGAAGACAGATGAAGGAATAAAAGGCTGCAAACCTCTAAGAGTGGAAATATAAAGAGTTTGATAAAAATGGAGTTGGTTACTTTTATCACACCTTAATAACCTTTGACTTTTTTGCAAGGGTATTTAGAGTTCTTGTTAATGAAGCCTTCAGACCTTCTATATGTGTCCCACCATCAATGGTACGGATACTATTTGCATATCCCAGCATCGTGTCTGAATAAGCATCTGAACACCTAGTACATCAAGGAGAATAAGAAAATAAATCAGATAAGTTTTGGATAACTACCATGATATATATATATATATATATATATATATGTTCAGAAGAACTGCAGCATATACAGTCGTATATAGAACGAAAAGTAACATACCACTGAAGAGCAACATCAACAGTGGTGCCATTTATCTCTTTCCGGAAACCCAGCACATCATGAAGCGGTTTCTGAACAAAAGAACTAATAATTAATCTTTTCTGGATGACAGATAGTAATAGGGATGTTTTACAATATCAGAGACCTAAATGCATAAGAGCTAACTTAATAGGGATCTAGTTGACACAGCTCTCATAATCATGCTGAATAAAGCCCTAAAGAATTATGAACAGGTCAATATACCTTACCATTAAGTAAGCTGAGAAAGAAAAGTATAGGTACCATCCTCATTGCATTTTGTTTCAAAAACCCTTTTCCACTTTATATTGCCACAATTTTAGTTCAATCATCACCGATAGGCAATGTTTGAGATACTTCATTCAACTATAACATAGGTTCCAATATACAAGCTTCACCTTATCAGTATTTAGCCAGCTAACATATTCAATTAATCCTCCAGCATAGAAATATTCACTATACAAGTCCCTTTCTGGATCATCATCCTCCTTCTTCAAAGAGATTGTAATCTGCATAGATTTAGATGAACCACTTGATTAGTTTCTCCTGCATAACAACTAATTAAAACGACCAAGTTCCATGAAGCTAACAAATCAAATATTGAAGTTTTAATTAAAAGAGGTTATCATGGCTGATTCGAAGTGATAAAAGTATACCTTCGGATTTAGAAAAGCAAGCTCCCTAATTCGCCCAGCAATAGTGTTATGGTCAAACTGAATTGTAGTTGTGAATACTGAAACTCAGATTTTGTAGAAAAGATAAGTTAGTCATTAAATCCAATCTTTGGAAGGATAAAATATTAAGTACAGTAATCAGGGAAACCTTCTTTGTCAGGCCAAAACCTGATGCATGTCCCTTGACCGCCCATGAATTCTGGTGGGAGTACATGACGTGTTAGCGTTGTCATCGGCTTTCCACGAGAATATTTCTGCTGAAACTCCATCCCATCTCTGCGAACAATAACCTCCAATGCCTGTAAAAAGTGGGAGCTCCTAAATTAGTTGTACGCATATTATCCTGATAGTATCTTGATATCTTGCCAAATGCGCAGGGTCTAACTTTAATACAAACCACTGTGACAGGAAATTTTTAATTTAGAGGAGAAGAAGAGGAATTAATGTACTAATGGAATCGCACCTCTGATAAAGCATTAACAACCGATAAACCTACACCATGCAATCCACCAGACACGCTGTACCCACTACTCTTACCACCAAACTTACCCCCTGCATGTAACACCTGCACAAATAAAAAACACTGATTAGTTGCATGACCAAAAATCAGGATTGACATGGACTTTTAACAGAAAAAAACTACAATTTCAGCCTGACAACAGCAAAATTTCCATTTAATAGTATCAGATAAAACATACATTGATCTATAGTCGTCAAAATAAGAAGCTTGCTTATGGTAGGAGTAAAAGCTTTTATCATTTACCAGGTCTCTATTATAATGGAAACCAAGTTTATGATGAGGTATGCATTACTAAAGAATGAAGAAACCGAGATAATGCATGAGAATATAATAATATGTTAGTAGTATTACTTATAGATATGTAACTTATATTTATGATGTTCCCGCTTAACCGTTTAATTAGAATGATCTAAATTCATATATAAGTTTAAGGCAGAGAGAATAGATATTTTGCAAGTAGCAGTACCGTAAGGACAGTCTCCAAAGCAGATTTTCTCGTCGCAGGATGCAAATCTGTAGGTATCTGCAAAGAAGCCATATACGAATAAATTTGACTAAATCGTTCTGAAATTATTAACATTTTGACTTCTGGAATGAATGAAATCCATATGAGAAAGGAAAACCGTATAGAAATATAACAGACCATCATTGACATATATTGCTTATCCTTAGTTCATAGTGGATGTAAAGCCGGAAGCTTAGCAAATTTCAGCTAGGAATACCAAAATTGACTCCTACACAATATTACAGGATCGCATCCGGAAAGCTACAACCCATGGTTTCTATATAAATGAGTAAGTGGAACACATAACATACCCCACGTCCATTGTCTGCAACGCTGACTGAATTATCTGCATGTAGAACAACGTCGATCTTTGAAGCAAAACCAGCTTGGGCCTCATCTATTGCATTGTCAAGAATCTCATAGACCTAAGAAAAATGTATTAATAACCAGTTGAAAAGGAGCCTGTAAGGACCAAAAAAGTTCAAAGAAAAAGACGTTTACCAGATGGTGCAAACCACGAGATCCTGTGCTCCCAATATACATTCCAGGTCTTTTCCTGACAGGGTCTAAGCCTTCCAACACCTAATGCATCTTAGAGAATTTAATATACGATAAAACGAAGCTAAACTATTATAGTACGAATTTCAACAACTGTTGAAGAAAACACTGTTTAAAAGCCCATAAATAAATGTAACAGGTCATCTGAACAAAGCAAGAAAGAGAAACAAATGAATATAAAGGCATTACTTGAATGTGCTCGGAACTGTAATCCTTAGAGGTGGAGCTCTCGTTAAGAGACTCCGTGTCCATGGTCGATGACATAAAGGACTTTGGTGAGACCGCATTTCTTTGTACAAGTCTTTGACTAAAATCCTTGGCTAATTGAAACTTAATCCTGAAACCAAAGGAAAATTTATTGGGTGGTAATACAATCAATTTCGCCTTACACTATGGGAGAGAATCATAAAGCAAAATTTTTACTAAATCCATTAGAATCTAGAGCCAACCAAGAAATCCCAAATACACAAGAATAATACATTCTTAGCAACAGAGATATACGTAACACAGAAAGCCATTGCCCAGAATTTGAAGAGCTGAAGAAAGCAATTGACTTTAACTTCAAGAGATTCTCAATTTCGAGAGTTTGGAAACTTTCAGGAATCGGAAAGGCATGATTTTGAATATTCGAAGATATTTCTTATTGCCCCCTCTATTTACCGCCTGTTATCCTCGGAAACGAGAGCCGAAAAGGACTATAAGGATAGGAGCTAAAACCTGGGTGTTGAAGAGGAGAAAGATGAGGAGTGACATTGAAGTGAAGGACACCGCGAGTGAGAGAAGAGACGAGGACGAGAAGCCATGAGACGAAAATAGAGGTGAAGATAAGAGGGTGGTCTCTGAAGAAGAGCCATGAAAGAGTGTGATAAAGAGACGAAAGAGTTTGTTTTCTTCTGCTTCAAACAAGTCTTTCACGGGTCTTCATCTCGGGCCAAATTACTCGACTCTCTCCCCACCCGACCCGGACCCCAACCCAGAGCTTTTGGATACGGAAGAAATTGATTTCTTATGGGGAAAACTCCCGTAGTTAAGCACGAACTTACCTGGTTGATTAAACTATAAACCCTGGTTAATTAAACTTTTGATTTAATATTAATTTTTGGAAAACATCAAATTTTGGTTGACTCACCTAATTAAATATTCGGATGATCTCAAATAAAAAAAAATTCAAAAGTCAAATCGATTTTAAAAGGTTCAATTAAGTTTTTATCTATTTTTTAAAGAATCTCTAAGCTTAATTTTTTTTTAATAATGAATTCAAATTCATCGATTTAAAATGTTGTTTTCATATTTTAAACAGACACATTTGAGCTCATTCTTAAAAGAAAAAAAATCAAGTTTATGAATTCTTTAAAAGGAAGAGAAAAACTGAATCAAATTTGCAAAAATCAATTTAACTTTGAATTTAGAGAATCTTTTGATTTGGAATTATTGGAATGTTCAATTGGCGGAATTCGGAATCATTATTTAATCAACCAAATTTAGTAAGTTCCGTGTTTAATGACAGTTTTCCTATTTCTTATATGAATTTTGTATTTATTTTACATTTGGGTAGAAATTGAGAACCTGAATGGAAACTAACTTCAATTTAACTGGATCACTTTTGGTTCGTTTCAAGTTAGTGGGTGAACACAAAGTGACAACGAAAGTGTCAAAACAATGGCATGTCATCGACAAAAAAAAGACAAAAGTCACAAAAATCTAAGATAATGCGATACATATTACCTATGTATATATGTATAAGTATGTATATATGTGTATATATGTCTATAGGATAGACCAAAAAAACTACGAGAAAATCTCAATCCCTGAGCTTCATCTAGACCTGCGTTTAGTCTCTCCATAAGCAACAACTCCGAGAACGGTTATACTGTATCCGCCAATTCCCATCACCGTTACAGGGTTTCGGAAAAGCAGAATCGAGATCACAACCGCAACCGCTCCTTTAGCGTTTCCAAGTACCTGAAACATTGAAACATACACATGTTTGATCCAATATAAAGCAACCTCTAATGTTGTAAAAAGATTTACTCTTTTCAGTTGTTTTACCTGAAGCGTTAGGGCGCTCGTGTGCTTGGTTACCAGAAAGTTTAACAAGTTAGCCGAATAAGCCATTACAGAGTTCAGTAGAAGAAGTACCCACATGTACTGATGTTGTTTTGCGAGCGTTAGAGTCACACTCATCACATCTGGTTCCATAAAAATTGTGATGGGAAGAAGAGCAATGACGGCTATTGGGGACATGTACAGCATCAAATTCATTGAGTTCAACTTTTCTCTGCAAGTGAGCATAATGATCGGTTAAACTCTAAAATGAGCATTACTCTTTAGGTTACTAAAGTTTCCTACTCTGGTTGGAAGAACTTCTACATTATACAAGGGCATTTGCTGGGTTCTGATATATTGAGTAAATAAATGCAAAGGAAAAGCAATGATCTTATTAACAGATTTACCCCTCTGAAGATAGTAAAATGCCTTGAAGAACAGATTTGAAAGCTCTTGCTGCAGTAGCACTAATGCACATTATGAATCCAAACCAATGAAAACCAGGTTCACCCTGCGAACATAAAGGAATACCCAGATCAGGATCGTTCATAAGAACAATAAGTACATTTGATACCAAAGGCCTTTAAACATATGATTCACAGCACAAATGTTGATTGTCTAAGATGACAATAGTTACAAGAAGCAAGTTTGGATCTTTCGGTAACAAACGAGTAGAAACCGTTAAAAGGATGAAGCTTTACTGCTTTAGATAACACAGGTCTCTATGCTTGGCCGAAATATTGAACCGTGTACTAAACGTAATCATCCTTTTCAAAACCCATGAAAGTAAACATATCTTATTTACGTGGAACACAAACAATAATCTATAACGCTCTAAGCTATACCATGAATCAGACATTAGAATCTACATAGAAAGGACACGTTTTTAATTGGATCTGAAGAGCATCACGAATCAAGGACATCGGGAACGAACATATTCATCATAATCTCGATTCTAAATTCCACCAAAATCAAAAATCAAGAATGTTTTATTACGTGAATCTTAGAACAACAAATAGAAAGCGTACCCCACTGGCAATCACGACACCGGTAACGACAGGGACGAGAGCAGCATAAGTGACCCAAGCTTCTCTCTTAAAGGTCATGAGATAAGCGAAGAGTGCAGTGAAAAACGGTGTCGTAGCACCTACAGCTTGATTAAACGAGACGGGGAGATAACGGAGGGAGATGTTACCACCGACGACGGAGAAACAGAAGACGATGCTTAAAGTTGCGACCTTGAGAAACTGCGAGCGAGATTTGAGGGATTGGAGAGGAACAAGTTTGAGGAAGACGATGGAGACGTAGCTGAGGATTGCGCATGCGGACATGTGACACATTGTGAGGAAGATCGGGAATTTGAATCCGTAATTGGAGAGGAGGAACTTGTTGAGGAGAAGAACACCAATGTTTGACGTGTACCAGAAGATGATTAGGGATAATATGAAGAGGGTTTGCTTCTTCGGAGAAGACGAAGAAGACATGTCTGATTTCTGATCTGGATTCTTCTTGTTCATCCTCGTTGATGAGATCGAAAAGCTTGGTTGGATTATTGATAGGAAAATGAAGGAGAGAAATTAGCTCCTTACCTCGAGCATGGGACGACAAAGAAGAAGCTCCTTACCTTGTATTTTGGTTTTCAGAAAAAAATTAAGATTGTTGTTTGCTTTGTTTGGGAAACGTAATTAGTGCAATTGACCAAAAAAGAATGAGTAAATTAGTGGCGAATCTGCACTCCCCAATAAATAAATAAAATAACAAAAAAGAATTTCTATAAATTTGGAAGAAAAAACCGAATGGGATAATTTTACCAAGAGTTTTGATATCAGTAAGTGTGTTCTACAAATGATAGTTATAGACTATTGTTGATACTAAAAGTGATCAACTTGAAATTTGGTATCCCTAACGTATTACGTATACAATACAGTACATAGTTTTTCTCCTGTGAAGGAATAAAATCAGACTTTATAACCAAAACAAAAATAAAAGTTTTAGAACCGAGTCTTGATTCTGATACATCTTTTCATCGTTTTATTGGGGAAAGGTAGCCGGGCCTATCATATCAAAAGAGTTGAAGAAAGATAACCCAACCCTCTATTTCATTTGACGTAATGGGGCAGGAGAAAAATTCCTAGAGGCTTGACAAAGCGAAGCTGTCTAGAAAGAATCATTTTGTTGAAATCAATTATTTTAATCATGTTTTAACTGGATAAATTCACTTATTTTTCGCAATTCTTCTTGTTATGCCTTTTTCAAGGGGTTACTTCGTCACCTCCGTCAAACCCGCGTCAAAGATGACTGTTCTAGGCAGGGGAACCACCCACCTTTGAATGGTGTTGGTCCTATGGAATGTATATCCAATCCATCCATATTGATGCAATGCGGCTAGATGAAGAAGATGGCGCCTATTAAAATCAAGGGGAGTAAATGATCCAAAACGACCACTCCTTCTGTCGGAAAAAGGACTTGAAATCAAAATGAATGAAATGGGACAGAGCACTCCCTATTATCAGGTAGTGCTCGCCATTCAGAACTATGATATCGTCTTATAGTCTATTCGGTATATCCAAGTTCTTTTGGTCTATTTGTAATTAAGGTTGTGTGAGAATGTCTCGCTAAAGATGTGAAATTAACTCTGGTATATATGTGACTTGGGCCAATCCACTCATTGCCAATTGGTTTTGAGTTGGAAGCCCATAATTCTACATGGTATCAGAGCCTGAACTCACACTGCCCCACCCGAACCGATCCGGCCCAGAAAAGAGGCCCGATTTATCTAACCCGAAATTGAATTGTCGAGACTAATGGTTAGACGGACCATTGTCTCGAGGGAGAGTGTGAGAATGTCCCACATCGCTTAAAATGGGGAATTAACTCTAGTATACATGGGACTTGGGCCAATCCACTAATTGCCAATTGGTTTTGAGTTGGAAGCTCATAATCCTACATGGTATCAGAGCCTGAACTCACACTGCCCCACCCGAACCGATCCGGTCCAGAAAAGAGGCCCGATTAATCTAACCCGAAATTGAATTGTCGAGACTAATGATTAGACGGACCATTATCTCGAGGGGGAGTGTGAGAATGTCCCACATCGCTAAGGATGTAGAATTAACTCTAATATATATGAGATTTGGACCAATCCACTCATTGCCAATTGATTTTGAGTTGGAAGCCCATAATCCTAGATGGTATCAGAACCTAAACTCATCACTGCTCCACCCGAACCGATCCGATCCAGAAAAGAGGCCCGATTAATCTAACCTGAAAATGAGTTGTCATGACTAATGATTAGACAGACCATTGTCTCGAGGGGGAGTGTAAGAATGTCCCACATCACTAAAGATGTGAAATTAACTCTAATATATATGGGATTTGAGCCAATCCACTCATTGTGCATTAGTTTTGAATTAGAAGCCTATAATCCTACTGATTGGTATGGGCCCAGAAAAATTTGATCTCACGTGGACTAAAATTGGACTGGGCCCACCCGACAACGGACGAGGAAGTTTCAACACAGAAACTGACGCGTCGACGCGTGAATATCATGAAATTAGACCACAAAGATATTTTCTATATATATCTGACGTAGCTAATAAAGGTATGTTTTTATCATCTCCATTTCTAAATTTCGAGATTACTTTCATCTTCTGTAACTTAAAGCTTCTCTTCGCCATGTCTGGTTATCCTCCACCGAATCAAAATTACGGTTACGGCGGAAATCCACCACCGCCTCAACCCTACGGATCATCACCCGGTGGTAATCCTCCTCCACCGTACGGATCATCACCTTACGCCGTCCCATACGGCTCTCAGCCTCCACCTTCCTCCGCGCCTTACGGTGCACCACCGTCCGCTCCTTACTCGTCTCCTCCAGGAGGAGAATATAAGCCGCATAAAGAGAAACCTTACGGCGGAGCTTACGGATCTCCATCTCCTGGTGGGTACGGTCATCCATCGACTGGACAATCGGATTACGCTGGTTATGGACCCCAGTCAGGACATGGAGGAGGAGGTTACGGGGCTCCTCCTCCTCAACAATCTTCTTATGGAAGTCCGTTTGCGTCTCTTCTCCCGTCGGCGTTTCCACCTGGCACGGATCCGAACATCGTGGGTTGTTTCCGAGCTGCAGATCGGGATAATAGCGGTTTCATCGATGATAAAGAGCTTCAGGGAGCTCTTTCTTCGTATAATCAAAGTTTCAGCTTAAGAACTGTTCATCTCCTTATGTATCTCTTCACTAACAGCAACGTTAGGAAGATCGGTAAGTTCCCTAATTTTTTTAACATTGATCTTAAATTCTCCTCAATTTGATTATCTAAGTCTTCCCAATTAGTCGTTTTGGCATTCCAAAAACGACTTCTTGAGGTTGTTTATTTTTAATTGTTTCATCTGCAAGTAGTTTGAGTTGATCTTATCAAAACAAGTAGTTGGGTTTTGACGTTGATTATTTGTACATAACCTCTCCATTATACCAGATCGACAAATTATATAATTATTTAGTTCAAGTTGATACCTTTTAAAAATTCATCTTTTAATCATTCTTCCTGCTAGTCTGGTTTTTGAGTATATACTGATTTAAGAAATCCATATTGCAGGACCTAAAGAGTTTACTTCACTTTTCTACAGTCTTCAAAATTGGAGGGTAAGTTAAAAGGTTTTTTCTTTTCTTCAGTGATGGTTTAATGATAATTGATGAACTCATGTGGTCTGGTTTGGTGTTGTTTTCAGTCAATTTTTGAGAGATTTGATAGGGACAGAAGCGGCAGAATAGATATAAACGAGCTGAGAGAAGCACTCTTGAGCCTTGGGTTCTCTGTGTCTCCTGTGATTTTGGATCTGCTCGTTTCAAAGTTCGACAAAAGTGGAGGCAGAAATAAGGCTATTGAATATGACAATTTCATCGAGTATGTTCATTTGATTCATGTCCCCATAACGTCTACATTTTCCAACTATGTTAAAAGTACCAAAATCCATCACTGATTCTGTTTTTTCCATTGATGCAGGTGCTGTTTAACTGTAAAGGTATGCTTTTGGGTGGTCACATTCTCATACATTTGAAACCCAATTGAATCAATTCAAGCTTGTTCCTTTACGACATTGTCTGACTTGTGCGTGTTGTGTTTCTGATGTTTGATAAAACTAAATTGCAGGGGCTGACTGAGAAGTTTAAGGAGAAGGATACAGCGTTATCGGGCACAGCTACTTTCAACTACGAGAGCTTCATGCTCACTGTTTTACCATTCCTCATCGCTTGAGTGAAAGTATCTAATCTTTGGTTGCCGTGTGATCTTTTGGATTTTTACTGTTGGGTCTTTTACCTTTCTCGTCGTTGCTCTGTAAGATTTGGTCTGGCTCTCCTCCCATATGAGCACAAAGCCATGGACGTTCGAGTACCCGGATCCGATCGGTCGGGTCTTTCGGATTTGCGTATATATAACTTGTTCGGATATTTTTGCGGGTTCGGGCGGATTCAGAAATTAAATTTTGAGTTTGGGTCGGATTCAGTTTTTATAAAAAAATTCGGGTTGGTTTGAATATCCAAATGGTTTAACTAACTTTTAAATCAAAATATTTTTAAAAAATAAAAAAAAAACCGACTTACAAAATTATAATTTAATATTTTAGTTTTTTTTTGTTACATTGATTATAAATTGATAAGTTTATATAGATTTATAGTTATAATTTTAAATATTTGTGTAACTATAAGTATATATAAACATTTGTGTAAATATATTATAAATTTCGGTTATTTTGGGTATCCGTTCAGATTTTGGGTATTTGTACTCTCGTAACGTGAAATCTGTTCAAGTATTTTATATATTTTGGTTCAGTTTTTTTTTTGTTTTTTTTCAAGTTCGGTTCATATTTTGGATATTATGCTCATATCTAAACCTAATCGTTTGAATGGACTTTCAATGAAGCCAAATAGCCAATATTTCCTCTCAGTCCAAACGACAAGGCCTAGAACATGAGTTTTATAAGACCATTCCTATTGGGGGTTTTTATAAGAGTTTTTTAAGAATAAACAAATGAAAAATAATGAGAAAGAAGGAGAGAGATTTAGATGAGTATTTTAATTAAGAGACTTAAGAGCACTTCCATTGATGATATCTTAAAATGAAATTCTAATCTAATTTTAATTTTCTTTTTCTTTTTATTTAATGTTTGAATAACTCATAGTTTCTTACAATTCATTTAAGGTCCATTGGTAGAACCTCATTAGGGGTTCTTGAAAATATTTAAATATATAAATATCACATTTTCTAAAAACAATATCATACATAAATATAACTAATTATATTATTATAACCATATCATATTTAATAAAAATATCATACATTAAAAACATACATTTAATATCATACATTCGAAATTTAAAAATTAAAGATATCTAATTTGTGCCAAATTGTTGCCATATATGTTCTACCAAATCATCTTTTAATCGTTGATGCATAATTTTATCACGAACTTGATTTCGATTGGTCATCATACTGACGAGATTTGTAGGCATATCGGTAGAGTACGTATAATCAACTTGTGCAGTTGTGTTTCCTTCTCCATGTTGAAAATCTGATGCATTTAAATGAGTGTATCCATCTCGTTCGTCTTCAACTATCATATTGTGCAATATGATACATGCTCTCATTATTTTTCCAATTTTTACCATATCCCAAAAAAGAGCGGGGTTCTTTACAATGGCAAATCGAGTTTGCAATACTCCAAAAGCACGTTCAACATCTTTTCGGACAGATTCTTGATATGTTGCAAATAACGATGCTTTTGGATTTTGAGGAATTGGAATTGACTGGATAAAAGTAGCCCATTTAGGATAAATACCATCCGTTAGATAGTAAGCCAAATGATACTCGTGTCCATTCACAAAATAATTCAATTTTGGTGCTCGACCTTTTAAAATATCATCAAATTCCGGTGATCGATCAAGGACATTAATATCGTTTAAGGTACCTGGAGCTCCAAAGAACGCGTGCCAAATCCAAAGATCATGCGATGCTACTGCTTCTAAAACAATTGTTGGTTTTCCAGAACCACGACTATATTGTCCTTTCCACGCGGTGGGACAGTTCTTCCACTCCCAATGCATACAATCTATGCTCCCGATCATTCCGGGGAATCCGCGTAACTCTCCAACATAGAGTAGCCGTTGAAGATCAGCTGGTGTGGGT
The DNA here is from genome assembly GCA_023374145.1 of Lepidium sativum. Classification (NCBI taxonomy): domain Eukaryota; kingdom Viridiplantae; phylum Streptophyta; class Magnoliopsida; order Brassicales; family Brassicaceae; genus Lepidium; species Lepidium sativum. Next base: position 58,466 of record JAKUCM010003649.1, read on the forward strand.
CTTCTTAGATTCTCATCCCCGAACAAAGATATTATACCTTCCACAAAATGTTCCAAGCTTAAGAGCGTAGTACTTTCACCGATTCGGAGGTATTCGTCAACCTTATCCGCTGTACAAACATATGTCATACATCTAATCGCTGTTGTACACTTTTGTAGTGCAGAAAGACCAAACCTTCCGGTAGCATCTTTTTTTTGTTGAAAGTATGGAACTTCGTTGGACAGTCGTTCAACGATTTTCATAAACAAGGGCTTGTTCATTCTAAAACACCGTCGGAATAGAGAAGGTGGGTATGTTGCATCTTCACTGAAATAATCATTCCATAAGAGCTTGTGTCCTTGCTCACAATCTCTTTCAATGTAATCTCTTTTTTTTCTTCGCTTTAGTTGGAGGAACATAACCATTGAACACATTATTGAATGCTCCATTGAACGCCTCATCAAACGCTGTATCAAATTGATCATCTAATGTATTATGAGAGGAAGATGCCATTTTGTTGCTACTTTGTAATTGTAGAAAAAGAAAGTGGTTTGTAAGTAAAAATGGAACGAGTGTACATATATAGCAAACAAAATGATTCATGTGAAACAAAATGACAAAATGTCAAAATGTCACGGGTAAGTTGAAAATGTAGATATTTCATTTGAAACAAAATGACAAAATGTCACGGGTAAGTTGAAAATAGATTTTCTATGAAGAAAATGATTACACGTTTTGATAATGCATTATTGTTATTTGTTATGTGTTATAGATAATGATAATGCATTTTCTATGCATTACACGTTTTCTATGTGTTATAGATAATGAAACGGCAATCATACAAACAACACTTAAACATTAGACTCCAAACATTAAACATTAGACTGCATACAAACAACACTTAAACATCAAGGGATTCACACATTATCAAGCATGTCAGGTATGAGCTTCTTCTTTAGAGCAATTTCCATCTCATCAAGGGGTTCGTTTTTTGTGATTAGAGTGTCAAGGAGAGACACCTTGGACAATCTTTCTTTCATGGCTAAGTCCTTTTTCTTAAGGGTCCACATGGCCTCAAACTCCACCAGAGAAATGGTGTCACTGTTGCTCTCACTTCCCTTGCTTACACTGCCTTTACTCACACTTCCTTTGCCTCTGCCTTTAGCAGCCTTCACACCCTCTGGCCTCTTCTCTTGTTCTGTAATTGTATTAGAGCTTGCAGATTGGACTTCAAATTTCCTTTTATTTGAGTTTCCCTCACTGTTGCTAACACTTAAAGAGGCACACCACTTCTGATCATTGCGAAGCTCTATCCATGCGTGTTCAAGGCTGAACTTTGTCTTGTGATCCTGAAAGAAAATCTCGTAAGCCAGCTTCAGAACATCACTTTCATTCTGTCCACTACTCTTTTGCCTCTTTGCAGCCTCAAAACATCCTACAAACTTGCATACATAGTCATTAATCTTATGCCACCTTTGCTTACAATCATCAGCTTTTCGCTTTTCAAAACCAGAAAGTTTAGGAGATGCATTAAAATAAGCCCCTATGCGTTTCCAAAATGCGTTTAATTTATGCTCATTCCCCACCACAACATCTTTGCTTGTGTTTAACCAAGCGCTGCATAGCACAATATCCTTAATTGGAGTCCATTTACGTCTTTCTCTATGCACCTCAGCTATCTCTACCACTTCCTCTGGATCCTCAGTCATTTGTGGTCCAACTTGTGGGTGTTGTGATGATCCAAGCCCCACAGAAGGGCTGAAACCCTCAGGGATTGTGTTCCTAGTTGACTATGTAGAAGATCTATGAAATTATAAGATTGACTACATGGATCCATGAAGAATGATGGTTCAGGTTTTTGGTCGAGGTTTGTTGATGTGGTTACAGAATGTTGAGGTTTGTTGACTATATGGATATCATTTATGTATATATCTAATCTACATCAACCACGCATTAATCAAAAGCACCTATTTGTCTAATCTAAACCAAACATGCATTTATCTTTTGTACTTGATGACTTGATTAAGTGGGTGGGGACGTGAAAAGCATCTATGTGTCTACTCTACTTACTCAACTAATTGCAGATTTCTCTCTCTTTTCCTCCTCCTCCGTTGTTGTTGTTGAGAGAGAGATCTCTCTCTC
>JAKUCM010003650.1:0-12183 GCA_023374145.1 Lepidium sativum
AAACAAATTATAAATCTCTTATTATCTCTGAATAATCCATAATCATCTTATACATTAAAATGGGAGAGATTTTCACTATGGTCATGCTGTAAAACATAAGATAAAATTAACATATGGTTTGTAATAACTTTTAAAAATAGAATTTTTTTTGTCAACATCTTTAAAAATAAACTTAAGATACTTTTTGTTACAAATTTTAATATAAAACTTCAAACGAATAAAAATATTATAGGAAAAAATTAAAAATAAAACTAAATTAATTAAAAATATATTAGATATGATTTCGGTTATTGTCTAGTTTTCTTGCTAATGAGGTATTTTAGTTCTTTACTAAATTAATTTTAAATGCAAAAGTGGAGAAAATATGTCGAACAAAGAAAGGAATTTCTTTATCTAAAACAAGTAAAAAACAGAATTTTATCCTATATATATTACTTAAATAACCCACCTAAATCACTAAATATATAGAATATTATATAATATTTAAAACTTATTCATTAACATGATTGTTACACATATCAGATCCAACGATCAAATGCTTTGTATTTATATATTAAAAAGAAAGTTAAATATATGTTTAAAATATTTATCTTTATCACAAAATATTTATCTCTATTCATAATTCTTACATAAAAAAATAGTAAACAATTATTTTTATTTATTATTTACAATATATGTATTCATAAATATTTATTTTATACTAAGTATAATTTTAAATAGTATGATAATAAAAATAATTTTAAAAAAATTTATCATACAAACAAATGTTTTTAAATTCATAACAGAAAACATTCTAATACAATATAATTTTCGAAACTAAAAATGTGAAATTTTTATCTATATATATTATTAAAAACAGTATTCTCAAAATCTCTTATTATATCTGAATAATCCTAAATCATCTTATATATTAAAGTCAGAGAGATTTTTATTTTGGTTGTCCTATAAAGTATAAAATAAAATTAACATATGGTTTGTAAAAAATTTTAAAAATAGACTTAAGATACGTTTTGCTACAAATTTTAAAATAAAAGTTTAAATAAAGAAAAATATTGTACAAAAAAAACTAAAATTCATAAAAATATATCAGATTATTGTTGAGTTTTCTAGATAATGCGGTATTTTAATTCTTTTCCAGGTAACTTTTAAATTCAAAAGTGGAAAAAAATTTGTCGAGAAAGGAATATTTTTTTTATCTAAAACAAGTAAAAAATCTGAATTTTATTCTATATATGTATTACTCACATAACCCACCTAAATCACTATATATATAGAATATTTTATAAAATAGAATTGTTCAAAATTATTCATTAACATGATTGCATTATCTGTCAAATTTAACAATCATTTTTTTATTAAAAAGGGAGATAGAGTTATGTTTTAAACATTTATTTTTTAAAAAAATATTTATCTCTTTCCACATCCTATTATATAAAGTTGAATTTTTTAAATTTACTCATTAACATGATTGGTTCCATTTTGAATTTTAGTTGTTAGTACATACATTTATAACTTATTTCAGTATTTTGTCCATTTGACTATTTTGTAGGGTTCAGTTCCTCTAATACAAATAGATTTTAGCTTGAGATTTGTGTCTCTAAAATAAAATGTCCAAAACAATATTCCAACATATAACACAGATCTTACCAATCTAAATAAATAGGGTTTATGAAAACAATAAAAATAATTAAACCCAACGTTATAGTACAAGTATAATTCTATTATTATATAAAGTTGAGTTTCAAAATTTTGTAATTAAAGGGATTTTCCACCTATCAATCTAATGATCTAAAATTTTGCAATATTTATATATATTTTAATATATCTTTTGTTTTAATACGTGTTACAAAATTTTAAAGTTTATGTTAATTATACGTATTACAATTCCGAAATAGTATATGTGTTACAAACTTTATGTTAATTTTATCATAAAGTCTATAACACAATCAAAATAAAAGTGTCTCATGCTTTAATATCAATATTTTTCATCCGTGTGTTGCACATGTCCATATATAGTCTTATATTAAAGTTGGAAATATTTTCATTTAGACCTTGTTATAAAATTCAAAATAAAAACTAACCCATGATTTAGAACTATCCTTAAGAAAAAACATAATGTTTTGTGATAAAATTTTATATAAAATTTCAAAACTATAAATATTTTTCTATAAAAAAATTTTAAAAAGCAAAAAACTAATAAAAATATATAGGGTACAAATTCCGTTATTGATTTAGTTCCAACTCTAGTTTGAATTTTATTTTCCAGGTACATAGATTTCAGACCCAATTTTTATATTTTATCGGTTTCATGTCCTCTAATTTGGTAATTGTTGTATTTATTTATTTAAGACTTCTCCTAGTTTTTTTTTCAGATGTAGTTGATTTCGGTATATATCAAGTTGTGTTCAAGATTTTTTACATAAATTTTTTTAAAAAAAACTAATAGAAAAAATGTAAAAGCTAAAAATTTAGTTATTGATTTTGTTTTGTTCCGGGTTTAGATTTATTTTTTCGGGTGTATAGATTTAGAACCCGTTTGGATATTTTCTCGGGTTCGGTTTTTCTAGTTTGGATCGATTTTGGTTCGAGTTTCGGGTTTCTAAAACAATATATTAAAATATCAATACATGTCTAATAAACTAAATGAACATGATTTAAAAATAATCAAAACAAACAAATCCCTCGTAGACTATATTTATAAACCATCCGATTTGTTTCAAGAGCCTCTTCAAAAACTTCGTTTTACGTTTTTCCAATGTCTTTAAATTACAAAGATAATCTTATGATTTGCAGTGTTATAAAATTTTCTCGAAATTTATCATTTATAAACTCATCGTTACCTAATTGGTTTTCTTCTCTAATAATGAAAACCACAAGGTTGACAAAAAAACCATACAATTGTCTCCTCCTATTAATTAGTCATCATATGTGCAAAATAACTAATTAATTTGTCAGTTTTTGCAATTTTGACCTTCATCTCTACAAAATCTAGAATAAATTGATATATGAATAACCATACATATACAAAAAAAAATCAAGAAAATCTAGTCACACATATATTATAGACACATATATAAGCCACACCTCATAAAATTCTTCGATATTAATATATATAAAACGATTCTTGTATTAATTCAAATGTATAAATCTACACGTGTACTATAAATAAACAAAACAAACAAATATCTTGTTTACAGGCTTCAAATGTTTTGTAGACGCGTTTTGGAAGATTACCGACCGCTACTCGGGTTTAGGTTGGTTCTGCTTCCCAGATTCAGTGGGTGGAGAACAAGAAGGATCTAAAGGCGTTCCAAGATGTCTGTCAGCTACACATGCGGAGGTGGAAGCAGTCTTATGGGCGATGGAATCCTTGGTAATCCGTCAGATGCTAGAGGTGTAGCTCTCGACAGACTGTGAGACAGCGGTGAGGATCCTGGAGCAACTGGAAGATTGGCCTGCTTTCATTCCATACCAAGAGAAGTTCGTGAGTCTACACTCTTTGTTCTTGGTTTTCTTTTTGTCAGTTATTCCGAGGTCACTTAATCATAAAATGGATTTTTTGGTCCGCCGGGTAAGAGAATTCCGCTTTGATCGGTGATATTTTGTGTTGTCTTTATGGTTTTGTTTCTTATTATGTCGTTGTAAAAAAAAAAAAAAACAAACAAATATCTTTCAAATAAATATAGATAACGAAAGATTTAAAAAAATTCAAGAAAATATAATCTCGTGCAACTGAATGAAAAATCATTTAGTATATTATATTTCTAAAATTTTAAGAGTAGATAAGAGTTTTGATATTAGAGATAGATCATTACGTTTCATATTTTTCTGATTTGTTTTTGTTTTGTTAAGAAGTAATTATTACATAGACAACAATCCGATCTATAGCCTAAGTTTTCCAATTAGAACCAGGTAGAATTTGAATTCACCACCTAGTATTTATAAATCAAGAGCAAGCCAACTAAGTTACCTGGTGCTTATCTTTCTGAATTACTGAATTTATTTACATTTCCTAGAGATAAAACTTAAAATAGCAAAAAGTGATAGAGTTGATTTTTTTTTTTACTTATACGCAAAATCCTGTTAATTATTTTGTTATAAATTTAGGGTTCCTTCGCCTTTCTCTTCCTCTTCAACAAAAAAAAATGTCTAATCCAGCCGCCTCGAACACAGAAGGCCATCAAGAAGATAATGGTGAGCATTTTCTTCACTATTGTCAATAGTAAGAAAACCCTGAACTCGTTTACTTATAATTCGTCTCTTCGTAGGTAAATTCATAAGACCAGCTTTAAAATTCATCATCAGAAACCCTAATAAGCCATATGAGATTTTGGCTTCTTCATTGTTTTTGTCACTACCAAAAGATATCATATTGAGCTGCTTAGCTCGCGTCCCGAGACAAAATTACCCAATCATCTCTCATGTTTCCAAAAGCTTCCGATCATTTGTGCTTTCTCCTGAGCTTCGACAGATGCGACTCTTAATCAGCAAAGATTATCCACTCTTTTATATCTGTTTTGACGAGGATCTTTTTGCTTCGACTGATGGTGTCTTTGCCACGAAATATCCCTGGTTCAGTTTTGACCCTAATGAGAAGAAAACAAATGATGTCACACGAATTCCAAAACTTTCTCAAGAGATTTTCGACTATGGCTCGAGTATCTCAATAGGCTCCAAAATTTATTTTGTTGGAGGTTACCCGCATAATTATTCTCAGAACCTATGGATCTTCAATTCCTGGTCTGGTGAGTTATGTAAAGGTCCTAACATGAAGGTAGGTCGCATGTTACCGGGTGTGGCAGTAGTGGATGGGAAACTATATGTAATGGGAGGGTGTCCCAATAAAAATATCCAAATGGAAGTTTTCGACATGAAGACTCAAACTTGGGAAGGTGGACCATTAAATCTCCATGAAGAAATCAATTTTGGAGTGACTGCAATGGAAGCTGTGTCCATCAAAGAGAAAGTTTATGGAATGGGTTATTGTGGAAGGAGAGTCATAGTCTATGATACAAAAGATCGTAAATATGAGACTATGGAGATGCCACATGAACAATCAATATGGAGATCTCGGGTTTGTGTAATAAACAATGTGATGCATGTTTATTACTTTCGTTATGGCTTAATGTGGTATGACTCAGAAGATAAGTTGTGGAGAATGGTTCAAGGTTTGGACATGCTTATGAATGCACTTCCTAAGAGAGTTAACATGGTAGAGTGCAAAGGAAAACTTGGGTTTTTATGGCAAGAGAGTGAAATAACCAATATTAGCCTTTGGTGTGCGATGATTGTGTTGGATAGGAATGGAGTAGAGATCCATGGAACAATCGAGTGGTCTGTTCTCGTTGGATGTTTTCCACGTTCATATGTTCTTCGTAATTGGCGTTGTCTAGGTATTTCTTATTAAAACTTATATGTTTATGATGGTAATGATGTAATAAATTTATTCATATATGAGACAATTCTTAATTCGTCAGTTGAATTTAAATCTCGGGATTATTCCATAAAAGAACATTTTAAAGTTGAAAGTTTGAAGTGACTTTGATCTAATTACATGTGGTAAATTTATGGAAGAACATGTGACCCAATCCTCAAGGCACCAGAGATCAAACTCCCTATCTAGAGTAGTAGGAGCAGAATTTCAAAGCCAATAGGCTAGTTGACAAAAAAAAAAATTTGAAGGCATTTACAATTTAGAGTTATTTGTTTGTTTTTATCAAAAGTCTCGTATGCACTGCTCAGAAGTGTTTAGTTCCGCTTAATAGGAAAAACATAACAACTATTTAGCACGTTTTATGACTGATATATCAACAGAATACTATAACAATGGAATTGTCAAGTGATCTAAAAATAGAAGAATTGAACTTAATAAAGTTTTCGTGGAATAAGGAATCACAAAATGTAAAAACTGCTAGTTTTAGTAAATTATTCAACAAGATTTGTTTTTTTTTTTTAATTTTATTTCAAACATGAGTATTTTAGAAACAAAAAATGAGTTTTCAAAAATCTTAAAACATATTAATATGGGTTTTGTTGGGAAAATAACTCTCCAACTCGAATATAAAACTAAAAAGGTTATGTTTTCAATTTTAACCTCAATTACTAATGCAAATTAATTTTTTTTTTTTGTCAACTACAAATTATATTGGGTCACAACTGGCCGGCCCAATAGACAAATTCCTACATAACGTAGGTGGGGGGACTCAATCTCTGGTTGTGCAAATGAGATGTCTTATGTGAACTTACCGCTTGCCACTAGGCTAAGAGCCATTTGCAATGCAAATTAATTTACCAAATGAAAAATAATATGCAATATAACTTTTATAGAATTTTTAAGAATGGATTTTGATTCTGTTATAGTTATATTAAGTAAACTGTTACAAATTATGCTCTTTCAACTTTCTCTTCTCCTCTTTGTTTTCATTTGTAAGAAAACTCTTAACTAGTTTACATAGCTTTCGTCTACTTCTATCAAAATACATAAGACAATCTACAAACTTCATCAACAAAAACCCTAATAGGCCAAATGAGATTTTGCCATCCACTAGAACCTTAGCTTCCAACCAATCTTCTTCATTGTTCTTGTCACTACAAGAGATATCATATTGCACTGCTTAGCTCGTGTCCCAAGCCATAACTACCCAATGCTCTCTCATGTTAGCACTGCTGATCTTCGATTCTTGATAGGCAAAGATTACTGGTTCAGTTTTGATTCAAACGAGAAGGAAACAAGTAGTCTTAACTCAATTCGGATTACTTAATATCATTGGTTCAGTTTTTAAGCTTTAGTGTTTCAATAAGTTCCAAGATGTACATCGTTGGAGGATTCAATTATAAGTCTTTACGAAGCTTATGGGTATTCAATACCTTATCTGGTGAGTTGTGCGAAGGTCCTAGCATGAAGATAGGTCGCAGGTCACCAGGTGTAGCAGTAGTGAATGGGGAATTATATGTAATGAAAGATTTTCAAGACAAGATCCGAGTGGAAGTTTTCGATCCGAGGACTCAAACGTGGGAATTGGACCCCATATAGAAATCCAACATGAACCGGATGTGAGAAAAGCTGTGTCCGAAGAAGACAAAGTTTATGGAATGAGATATGGAAACACTCTAATCTACGATACAAAGGATGGTAGATCAGAGACTCTTGAGATGCCTCTAAATGAATATCCATGAAGGAGATGTGGAGTGTGTGTAATAAACAATAATGTTGTATGTTTATTACAAAAATCGTTGCTTAATCTGGTATGACTCTAAAGATAAGTTATGGAGAATGGTTAAAGGTTTGATCATGCTTATAATAGATGATAAGATAAAGGAGGTTGTAATGGTGGACTGCAATGGAAAACTTGGATTTCTGTGGGACGAGGATTTGGTTGGAGATGATTGTGTTGGATAGGAATGGAGTACGGATTCATGAAACAATCGAGTGGTCTGTTTTCGTTGGATATGTCTCTGATATTGGGGATTCTTTAGGTGTTTTTGAATATGAGGTTTACCGGAAATCCCATTTTAATAGAATTTTTTTTTGTCAACGATATAAATATAATAACTAAAAGTTAGAACACCAACCCTACAACCCTTGAAATTATAAACCAGACTCACGACCTAATCTAGCCAGAGCATTTGCCTTGGAATACAAAGATCTCGGGAATGACTGACAAGGAGCTTAAATTTAAAAATCCTATGTTGAAGATTTTCAAACATCTATTTCTAGGCAGCTTAAATTACAAAACAGTTTTTTTGGCTTGTACGTCGTGTTAGGAATTGTCAAAATATCTATCTTATGTAAACATTATGCCACATGATTGCTTTTCTTTTCTTAATATATAGTTGAGGGAGGTTGACAAATAAAAATCCTCGTAACGTCACTTATTATTTAAGTATCAGTTTTAATATCAAATTAAAAAAGTTATGTGTTATTCAAAATTCTTAAAATTCATTTGACACGACCAAAATAAAATTCTTAAAATTCATTTGTTATTAATTGATACTAATTAAATCATTCTTAATCAATTTTCAAGATTTGAGTATCAGTATTTTTTTAAAGATAGTGAAATTTCTTTTTAATACAAAGATTTAAATTCTTTTTTTTTCTTTTTTTTTTGTCAACTACAAATTCATTGAGCCACAACTGGCCGGCCCAATAGCCAAATTCCTACATAATGTAGGCGGGGGATTCGATCCCTGGTTGTGCAAATGAGTGGCCTTATGTGGACTTACCGCCTGCCACTAGGCTAAGAGCTATTTTCGATTTAAATTCTTATTCAAAACTTGTTATTTTGAGTTGGAATTTTAAAAATTATGCATAGATTTTTAAATCTTACAGGACTTTGTCTCAATCTATTAAAGTAACATAAATAAGCCTTTTTAAAACTTAACAAATGTAGCTAAATCTCTATAAATTAGTAATGTTGGGATGTTTTTTTATTAATTTATAAAGATTATTAATTTTATAATATACTAACTAAACTAATAATTAGTTTTTTTATCAACAACTAATAATTAGATTAAAATTATAAAATTATATTATTTTATAGAGATTACTAATAAATATTAATTAAAAAAGATTATACTATGTCATATACTTGTTTTATGTGGTATGACACAAAACTTAAGTAATGCATATAGAAAATTGGTTAATCACGATGGGAAGACATTTAGTGCCAAATTTACTAGAAGAAACTTGTCGAACAAAACCATCCGAAAGTTTCAGTTCAGTTCGATAGGTCAAATAATAACCCATCAATTTTTCTTTTTTAACTAGATCAACAAAACCGATTCATATATATTATATTTCTAGATGTCTGAGCCGTTAGTAAGAACATATAACCACAAAACTAAAAAAAGTTTGACATTAACCCATCAATTCTAAATCACTGGAAATATAAAAGTTTCGAAATGTTTTGAAATAACGTAAAGTTGTCAAAGGCAAAAGAAAATCTAACAAAGATTTTAACGTTCAAATAACCATCAAAAATCACTATATTTTTATTATGCTGCAATGGTGGAATATATACTATTCATATAATATTTTTTAAAAATTAGCCTTAATTAATGAACAAGAACAAATTCTATAATGTCTATTAAAGTTGTTTGTCTTCGTCGAAATTCTCTTCGTTCACTGCTTCAAAGTTATTAATTCCGCTTAATATGAAAAGTATAACTAATTGTTTATCACGTTTTGACTGATACATCAACTGAATAGTATAATAATAGAATATTCAAGTGATTAAAAAATAGAAAGAATTGAACTTTGTAAGTTTTCGCTAAATACTTGCATATATATAAATGCTAAATTTAGTAATTTACTTAACAAGTTTTAAATTTGAGTTTTATTTTAAACATGCACATTTTTTTATCAACGGCAGATTAATTGGGCCACAACTGACCGGTCCAGTAGCCAAATTCCTACATAATGTAGGTAGGGGGACTCGATCCCTGATTGTGCAAATGAGTTGTTTTAAGTGGACTTACCGCCGACCGCTAAGCTAAGAGCCATTTGCAAACATGCACATTTTAGAAAACGAATTACATGATTTTTCAAATACAACTCTCCAATTCTAAATTAACAGGAAAATGGTTTTTATTTTATTTTATTTTAATATTAACCTCTGTCTAAAATTGTAAATCAATCTATCAAATCTTTAATAATATGCAACATATCTCTTATAAAATTTCTAACTAAATTTCAAGGTCACATACATTAGATTTTAAAAATTTCAAGAGTGAATTTCGATTACTTACATGACGGAGTTGATATATATTATTTATAAAATATAAGTAGCGAATTTGTTGATATATAATTGAGTGTACTGAACTTTGGTTTGTGCAGTTAGCACTTTATAATATTGTCGTTGACAAAAAAAAAAGTAGCGAATTCGTTTTACGTTTTATTTGGTGAATTTTTCTTGTATTTTTTTTTAAAAAAGTTAAACTTGCAAAAGTTGAAGAATTAGAGAGAGCGGATTTGTTGCACAAAACCCTACAAATTTTGATAAATACTGAATAATGAGCTTTATTTTGGTCAAAGAAAATAATAAACACTAAAAAGTGAAAAAGAACGTATGTTTATAAATTAGGGCTCTTTGAGCATTCTCTTCTCCTCCAACAAAATATGTCTAACGTAGCCACCTTCAATACAGAGCGGTCATTGCAACAAGATATTCATCGAGCATTGTCGTCTTTATTGTCATTTGTAAGAAAACTCTTAACTAGTTTACTTAACTTTTTTCTCCTTCTATCTAAATACATAAAACGAGCTATAAATTTCATCAACAAAAACCCTAATAGATCAAATGAGATTTTGCCATCCACTAGAGCCTTAGTTTCCAAGCAATCTTCTTCATTGTTTTTGTCACTACCAAGAGATATCATATTGAACTGCTTAGCTCGTGTCCCGAGACATAACTACCCAATCCTCTCTCATGTTTCCAAAAGCTTCCAATCATTTGTGCTTTCTCCTGACCTTCGACAGATGCGATTCTTGATAGGCAAAGATTATCCGGTCATTTATATATGTTTTGTAGAAAATAAATTTATCGGTAATATTCTTGACAAGAAATATCATTGGTTCAGTTTTGATCCAAACGAGAAGGAAACAAGTAATCTTAACTCAGTTCGGATTATTTCTCAAGAGAAATTGTTGTTAAGCTCTAGTGTTTCGATAGGTTCCAAGATTTACTTCGTTGGAGGATTCACTTATAATGCTTCGCGAAGCTTATGGGTTTTCAATTCCTTGTCTGGTGAGTTGTGTGAAGGTCCTAGCATGAAGATAGGTCGCAGGTCACCAGGTGTAGCAGTAGTGAATGGGAAACTATATGTCATGGGAGACTTTCACGACAAGATCCGAGTGGAAGTTTTCGATCCGAGGACTCAAACTTGGGAAGTTGGACCTTGTGGAGAAATCAAACATGAAGCGGATGTGACAAAAGCTTTGTCCATAGAAGACAAGGTTTATGGAATGAGTTATGGAAACATTCTAATCTACGATACAAAAGATGGTAGATCAGAGACTCTTGAAATGCCACTAAATGAATATCCATGGAGGAGATGTGGAGTGGGTGTAATAAACAATGTGTTGTACGTTTATTACCAAAACGGTTGGTTAATGTGGTATGACTCTAAAGGTAAGTTATGGAGAATGGTTAAAGGTTTGAACATGCCTATAGTAGATTATTCGATAAAGAATGTTGCAATGGTGGACTGCAAGGGAAAACTTGGATTTTTGTGGGAAGAGAGAAATACAAACAATAAGAGGATTTGGTGCGAGATGATTGTGTTGGATAGGAATGGAGTAGAGATTCATGGAACAATCGAGTGGTCTGTTTTTCGTTGGATATGTCCCTGATTCCTATGATATTAGGGACTCTCTAGGTGTTTTTGAACAATCGAGTGGTTTACCGGAAGTTTCCTTTTAATAGATTTTTTTTTTGTCAACGGCAAAATAACATATATGTGAAAAATTACCCACCCGACATTCTACTCGACTTGGCTAGAGCACCTTTTAATAGATTTAGAAACCGTATATTTCAAGCGTCTACGTAGATTTCTGGTTTGTGCGTAGTGTTAGAGATTGTCAAATAATCTATCTTTAATATCAAATTGAAAATTATGTGTTCATTCATCTGAAAATCCTTTAAGAAATCAGTTGATCCACGACCAATAAAAAATTCTTAAAATTCATTTATCATCAATTAATACTAATTGAATCACCTCTTAACCAATTTTAAAGATTTGAGTATCAATTTTAAACATTCATCTGCAGTCTTTAGTGTTTATTAAATACTGAAAAATAAATATATAATTAATTATTCAACCAATTAGAAATTGATCTGCAGAATACAAATAGTTAAAATAAATAAAAATGTATTTAACTATGTAGTGGAAGTTATAAACATCTAATAATTTGATACAAACTTTTTTTACTTAATGCCACTGGTTCAGTTTTGACCTAAATGAGAAGAAAACAAGTTATCTCAATTCAGTTTGAATACTTTATGAAGAGAAGCTCAATTATTGCTCGAGTGTCTCGATAGGTTATAAGATTTACTTCGTTGGAGGATATATGCATACTCGCGGAACCTATGGATCTTCGATTCCTTGTCTGGTGAGTTCTGTAGATCGCAAGTCACCGGGCGTGGTAATATTGGATGGGAAACTATATGTAATGGGAGGGTTTCA
>JAKUCM010003651.1:0-26204 GCA_023374145.1 Lepidium sativum
AGTTCCTACCTTCGATGATGTTGTTGCAATGCTCCAAGATGAAGAAGATCGGCTAAAATGTTTCCAAAATCGAATCCAACACACGATGATCACACTTCCTCTTCAACAGTTCTTACTCTAAGTGAGAAAAAATCTGAAATTACTCGGACTAACAATTATGTTCCGACACAGAATTACAAAGGACGGGGAAGAGGCAATGGTAGAGGCAGAGGTTGAGGCAGGACAGACTACAACAACAATCGCCAACAACAATTCCCATACCCAAATTGGGGACCTCCGTTCTGGCCTCCACCATATCAGATGTGGACCCCGTGGCAATTTCAACAGCCAAGCATGCCTTACAATATGAATCAAAGTGGACTGTTAGGTCCTCGTCCCAACTATCAATCTTCGGACAACCATTCAGCACAACATGGGAAAAATGTGGCCACATCAGACAATGCACAAGCGTTTACTACTCAAACGCTTCAAGAACTGGACGCGGATCAGTGGTACATGGACTCAGGGGTGACAACACACTTGACATCGGGGGTAGGTATCAAAACTCTATCTAATCTTAATTCTAGCATTAAAAAATCAGTCATTGTTGGCAATGGAAGCTTCATACCTGTTGTTGCTTCCGGATCGTTAAAACTTGTTAATAAAACACGTCCCCTCTCTCTGAATGATATACTTGTTGCACCTCAAATAATTAAAAATCTCATATCTGTTAGAAAGTTTGCTACAGATAATTCTTGCTCAATCGAGTTTGACCTAGGTGAATTCTAGTGTAATATTTTGCGTCGGGTCGTTTTCAAGACAGTGTTTAAACATCCAAACGCGTTCCAATCTGAGTGAAATTTTGCGGGAAGCTTTCTGACCCAGTGATCTATAGATCCAACGGTAGGATTATGGTTTCAACGGCTAGTTTCTGAAATATTTTGATATTTGCTGCTAACTCTACTACACATTGGATGAACTCTACCACAGTAATGGTAGAGTTTGGATGAACTCTACCAAACATTGGATGAACTCTACCAAGCTATAGATTGACTCTACCAAACTATGGGTGAATTCTATTACACTAAACTGAACTCTACTACACTAAAATGAACTCTACTACATGTAAGTGAATTATAGAGTAATATTTTCCGTCGGGTCATTTTCAAGATAAAGTTTGAACCTTTAAACATGTTCCGATATGAGTGAAATTTTGTGGGAAGCTTCGTGACACAGTGATCTTTAGATCCAACGGTGGGATTATGGTTTCAACGACTAGTTTCTGAGATACTTTGATGTTTGCTACTACATGTTGGTTGAACTCTACTACACATTGGATGAACTCTACCACAGTAATGGTAAAGTTTGGATGAACTCTACCACACGTTGGATGAACTCTACCAATTTATGGATGAACTATACTAAGCTATGGTGAACTCTATCACACTAAACTGAACTCTACTACACTAAAATGAACTCTACTAAATGTAAGTGAATTATAGTGTAATATTTTGCGTCGAGTGATTTTCAAGATAAAGTTTGAACCTTTAAACATGTTCCAATATGAGTGAAATTTTGTGGGAGACTTCGTGACACAGTGGTCTTTAGATCAAACGGTGGGATTATGGTTTCAACGGCTAGTTTCTGAGATATTTTGATGTTTGCTGCTACACGTTAGTTGAACTCTACTACACATGGGATGAACTCTACCACAGTAATGGTAGAATTTGGATGAACTCTACCAGACGTTGGATGAACTCTACTAAGCTATTGATGAACGCTACCAAGCTATGGGTGAATTCGATCACACTAAACTGAACTCTATTACACTAAAACGAACTCTACTACATGTAAGTGAATTCTAGTGTAATATTTCCCGTCGGGTCATTTTCAAGACAGTGTTTGAACCTTCAAACGTGTTCCAATCTGAGAGAAATTTTGCGGGAAGCTTTCTTACCCAATACTCTTTAGATCCAACGATGGGAGTATGGTTTCAACGGCTAGTTTCTGAGATATTTTTATGTTTGCTGCTACACGTTGATTGAACTCTACTACACATTGGATGAACTTTACCACAGTAATGGTAGAGTTTGAATGAACTCTACCACACGTTGGATGAACTCTACTAAGCCATGGATGAACTATACCAAGCTATGGGTGAACTCTATCACACTAAACTGAACTCTACTACACTAAAATGAACTCTACTAAATGTAAGTGAATTATAGTGTAATATTTTGCGTCGAGTCATTTTCAAGATAAAGATTGAACCTTTAAACATGTTCCAATATGAGTGAAATTTTGTGGGAAGCTTCGTGACACAGTGATCTTTAGATCCAACGGTGGGATTACGGTTTCAACGGCTAGTTTCTGAGATATTTTGATGTTTGCTACTACATGTTGGTTGAACTCTACTACACATAGGATGAACTCTACCACAGTAATGGTAGAGTTTGGATGAACTCTACCAGACGTTAGATGAACTCTACCAAGCTATGGATGAACTATTCCAAACTATGGGTGAATTCTATTACATTAAACTGAACTCTACTACACTAAAAAGAACTCTATACGTGTAAGTGAATTCTAGTGTAATATTTTCCGTCGTGTCGTTTTCAAGATAAAGTTTGAACCTTTAAACGTGTTCCGATCTGGGTGAAATTTTGTGGGAAGCTTCCTGACCCAGTGACCTTTAGATCCAACGATGGGATTATGGTTTCAACGGCTAGTTTCTGAGATATTTTGATGTTTGCTGCTACACGTTAGTTGAACTCTACTACACATTGGATGAACTCTACCACAGTAATGGTAGAATTTGGATGAACTCTACCAGACGTTGGATGAACTCTACTAAGCTATTGATGAACGCTACCAAGCTATGGGTGAATTCGATCACACTAAACTGAACTCTATTACACTAAAATGAACTCTACTACATGTAAGTGAATTCTAGTGTAATATTTCCCGTCGGGTCGTTTTCAAGACAGTGTTTGAACCTTCAAACGTGTTCCGATCTGAGAGAAATTTTGCGGGAAGCTTTCTTACCCAATAATCTTTAGATCCAACGATGGGAGTATGGTTCAACGGCTAGTTTCTGAGATATTTTTATGTTTGCTGCTACACGTTGATTGAACTCTACTACACATTGGATGAACTTTACCACAGTAATGGTAGAGTTTGAATGAACTCTACCACACGTTAGATGAACTCTACTAAGCCATGGATGAACTATACCAAGCTATAGGAGTACTCTATCACACTAAACTGAACTCTACTATACTAAAATGAACTCTACTACATGTAAGTGAATTATAGTGTATTATGTTTTGTCGTATCGTTTTCAAGATAGTGTTTGAACCTTTAAATGTGTTCTGATATAAGTGAAATGTTGCGGGAGACTTCGTGACACAGTGGTCTTTAGATCCAACGGTGGGATTATGGTTTCAACGGCTAGTTTCTGAGATATTTTGATGTTTGCTGCTACATGTTGGTTGAACTCTACTACACATTGGATGAACTCTACCACAGTGATGGTAGAGTTTGTATGAACTTTACCACACGTTGGATGAACTCTACAAAGCTATGGATGAACTATATAAGGCTATGGGTGAAATCTATCACACTAAACTGAACTCTACTACACTAAAATGAAATCTACTACATGTAAGTGAATTATAGAATAATATTTTTCGTCGGGTCATTTTCAAGATAAAGTTTGAACCTTTAAACATGTTCCGATATGAGTGAAATTTTGTGGGAAGCTTCGTGACACAGTGATCTTTAGATCCAACGGTGGGATTACGGTTTCAACGGTTAGTTTCTGAGATATTTTGATGTTTGCTACTACATGTTGGTTGAACTCTACTACACATTGGATGAACTCTACCACAGTAATGGTAAAGTTTGGATGAACTCTACCACACGTTGGATGAACTCTACCAATTTATGGATGAACTATTCTATGCTATGGTGAACTCTATCACACTAAACTGAACTGTACTACACTAAAATGAACTCTACTAAATGTAAGTGAATTATAGTGTAATATTTTCCGTCGAGTCATTTTCAAGATAAAGTTTGAACCTTTAAACATGTTCCAATATGAGTGAAATTTTGTGGGAAGCTTCGTGACACAGTGATCTTTAGATCCAACGGTGGGATTACGGTTTCAACGGCTAGTTTCTGAGATATTTTGATGTTTGCTACTACATGTTGGTTGAACTCTACTACACATTGGATGAACTCTACCACAGTAATGGTAGAGTTTGGATGAACTCTACCAGACGTTGGATGAACTCATCCAAGCTATGGATGAACTATTCCAAACTATGGGTGAATACTATTACATTAAACTGAACTCTACTACACTAAAAAGAACTCTATACATGTAAGTGAATTCTAGTGTAATATTTTCCGTCCTGTCGTTTTCAAGATAAAGTTTGAACCTTTAAATGTGTTCCGATCTGGCCGAAATTTTGTGGGAAGCTTCCTGACCCAGTGACCTTTAGATCCAACGATGGGATTATGGTTTCAACGGCTAGTTTCTGAGATATTTTGATGTTTGCTGCTACACGTTAGTTGAACTCTACTACACATTGGATGAACTCTACCACAGTAATGGTAGAATTTGGATGAACTCTACCAGACGTTGGATGAACTCTACCAGACGTTGGATGAACTCTACTAAGCTATTGATGAACGCTACCAAGTTATGGGTGAATTCGATCACACTAAACTGAACTCTATTACACTAAAATGAACTCTACTACATGTAAGTGAATTCTAGTGTAATATTTCCCGTCGGGTCATTTTCAAGACAGTGTTCCGATCTGAGAGAAATTTTGCGGGAACCTTTCTTACCCAATACTCTTTAGATCCAACGATGGGAGTATAGTTTCAACGGCTAGTTTCTGAGATAATTTTATGTTTGCTGGTACACGTTGATTGAACTCTACTACACATTGGATGAACTTTACCACAGTAATGGTAGAGTTTGAATGAACTCTACCACACGTTGGATGAACTCTACTAAGCCATGGATGAACTATACCAAGCTATGGGTGAACTCTATCACACTAAACTGAAATCTACTACACTAAAATGAACTCTACTACATGTAAGTGAATTATAGTGTATTATGTTTTGTCCTATCGTTTTCAAGATAGTGTTTGAACCTTTAAACGTGTTCTGATATAAGTGAAATGTTGTGGGAGACTTCGTGACACAGTGGTCTTTAGATCCAACGGTGGGATTATGGTTTCAACGGCAAGTTTCTGAGATATTTTGATGTTTGCTGCTACACGTTACTTGAACTCTACTACACATGGGATGAACTCTACCACAGTAATGGTAGAATTTGAATGAACTCTACCAGACGTTGGATGAACTCTACTAAGCTATTGATGAACGCTACCAAGCTATGGGTGAATTCGATCACACTAAACTGAACTCTATTACACTAAAATGAACTCTACTACATGTAAGTGAATTCTAGTGTAATATTTCCCGTCGGGTCATTTTCAAGACAGTGTTTGAACCTTCAAACGTGTTCCGATCTGAGAGAAATTTTGCGGGAACCTTTCTTACCCAATACTCTTTAGATCCAACGATGGGAGTATAGTTTCAACGGCTAGTTTTTGAGATATTTTTATGTTTGCTGCTACACGTTGATTGAACTCTACTACACATTGGATGAACTTTACCCCAGTAATGGTAGAGTTTAAATGAACTCTACCACACGTTGGATGAACTCTACTAAGCCATGGATGAACTATACCAAGCTATGCGTGAACTCTATCACACTAAACTGAACTCTACTACACTAAAATGAACTCTACTACATGTAAGTGAATTATAGTGTATTATGTTTTGTCGTATCGTTTTCAAGATAGTGTTTGTACCTTTAAACGTGTTCTGATATAAGTGAAATGTTGCGGGAGACTTCATGACACAGTGGTCTTTAGATCCAACGATGGGATTATGGTTTCAACGACTAGTTTCTGAGATATTTTGATGTTTGCTGCTACATGTTGGTTGAACTCTACTACACATTGGATGAACTCTGCCACACCTTGGATGAACTCTACAAAGCTATGGATGAACTATATAAGGCTATGGGTGAACTCTATCACACTAATCTGAACTCTACTACACTAAAATGAACTCTACAACATGTAAGTGAATTCTAGTGTAATATTTTCCATCGGTCGTTTTCATGACAATGTTTGAACCTTCAAACGTTTTCCGATCTAACTGAAATTTTGCGGGGACCTTTCTGACCGAGTGGTCGTTAGATCCAACGGCGGGATTATGGTTTCAACGGCTAGTTGCTAAGCTAATTCGATGTTTGCTGCTACACGTATGTTGAACTCTACTACACATTGGATGAACTCTACCCTAGTAATGGTAGAGTTTGGATAAACTCTACCACACGTTGGATGAACTATACCAAGCTATGGGTGAATTCTATCACACTAAACTGAACTCTATTACACTAAAATGAACTCTACTACATGTAAGTAAATTCTAGTGTAATATTTTGCGTCGGGTCATTTTCAAGACAGTGTTTGAACATCCAAACGCGTTCCAATCTGAGTGAAATTTTGCGGGAAGCTTTCTGACCCAGTGATCTTTAGATCCAACGGTGGGATTATGGTTTCAACGGCTAGTTTCTGAGATATTTTGATGTTTGCTGCTACACGTTAGTTGAACTCTACTACACATTGGATGAACTCTACCACTGTAATGGTAGAATTTGGATGAACTCTACCAGACGTTGGATGAACTCTACCAGACGTTGGATGAACTCTACTAAGCTATTGATGAACGCTACCAAGCTATGGGTGAATTCGATCACACTAAACTGAACTCTATTACACTAAAATGAACTCTACTACATGTAAGTGAATTCTAGTGTAATATTTCCCGTCGGGTCGTTTTCAAGACAGTGTTTGAACCTTCAAACTTGTTCCGATCTAAGAGAAATTTGCGGGAAGCTTTCTTACCCAATACTCTTTAGATCCAACGATGGGAGTATGGTTTCAACGGCTAGTTTCTGAGATATTTTTATGTTTGCTGGTACACGTTGATTGAACTCTACTACACATTGGATGAACTTTACCACAGTAATGGTAGAGTTTGAATGAATTCTACCACACGTTGGATGAACTCTACTAAGCCATGGATGAACTATACCAAGCTATGGGTGAACTCTATCACACTAAACTGAACTCTACTACACTAAAATGAACTCTACTACATGTAAGTGAATTATAGTGTATTATGTTTTGTCCTATCGTTTTCAAGATAGTGTTTGAACCTTTAAACGTGTTCTGATATAAGTGAAATATTGTGGGAGACTTCGTGACACAGTGGTCTTTAGATCCAACGGTGGGATTATGGTTTTAACGGCTAGTTTCTGAGATATTTTGATGTTTGCTACTACACGTTAGTTGAACTCTACTACACATGGGATGAACTCTACCACAGTAATGGTAGAATTTGGATGAACTCTACCAGACGTTGGATGAACTCTACTAAGCTATTGATGAACACTACCAAGCTATGGGTGAATTCGATCACACTAAACTGAACTCTATTACACTAAAATGAACTCTACTACATGTAAGTGAATTCTAGTGTAATATTTCCCGTCGGGTCGTTTTCAAGACAGTGTTTGAACCTTCAAACGTGTTCCGATCTGAGAGAAATTTTGCGGGAACCTTTCTTACCCAATACTCTTTAGATCCAATGATGGGAGTATAGTTTCAACGGCTAGTTTTTGAGATATTTTTATGTTTGCTGCTACACGTTGATTGAACTCTACTACACATTAGATGAACTTTACCCCAGTAATGGTAGAGTTTAAATGAACTCTACCACACGTTGGATGAACTCTACTAAGCCATGGATGAACTATACCAAGCTATGCGTGAACTCTATCACACTAAACTGAACTCTACTACACTAAAATGAACTCTACTACATGTAAGTGAATTATAGTGTATTATGTTTTGTCGTATCGTTTTCAAGATAGTGTTTGTACCTTTAAACGTGTTCTGATATAAGTGAAATGTTGCGGGAGACTTCATGACACAGTGGTCTTTAGATCCAACGATGGGATTATGGTTTCAACGGCTAGTTTCTGAGATATTTTGATGTTTGCTGCTACATGTTGGTTGAACTCTACTACACATTGGATGAACTCTGCCACACCTTGGATGAACTCTACAAAGCTATGGATGAACTATATAAGGCTATGGGTGAACTTTATCACACTAATCTGAACTCTACTACACTAAAATGAACTCTACAACATGTAATATTTTCCATCGGTCGTTTTCATGACAATGTTTGAACCTTCAAACGTTTTCCGATCTAAGTGAAATTTTGCGGGGACCTTTCTGACCGAGTGGTCGTTAGATCCAACGGTGGGATTATGGTTTCAACGGCTAGTTGCTAAGCTAATTCGATGTTTGCTGCTACACGTATGTTGAACTCTACTACACATTGGATGAACTCTACCCTAGTAATGGTAGAGTTTGGATAAACTCTACCACACGTTGGATGAACTATACCAAGCTATGGGTGAATTCTATCACACTAAACTGAACTCTATTACACTAAAATGAACTCTACTACATGTAAGTAAATTCTAGTGTAATATTTTGCGTCGGGTCATTTTCAAGACAGTGTTTGAACATCCAAACGCGTTCCAATCTGAGTGAAATTTTGCGGGAAGCTTTCTGACCCAGTGATCTTTAGATCCAATGGTGGGATTATGGTTTCAACGGCTAGTTTCTGAGATATTTTGATATTTGCTGCTAACTCTACTACACATTGGATGAACCCTACCACAGTAATGGTAGAGTTTGGATGAACTCTACCAAACGTTGAATGAACTCTACCAAGCTATGGATTAACTCTACCAAACTATGGATGAATTCAATCACACTAAACTGAACTCTACTACACTAAAATGAACTCTACTACATGTAAGTGAATTATAGAGTAATATTTTCCGTCGGGTCATTTCAAGATAAAGTTTGAACCTTTAAACATGTTCCGATATGAGTGAAATTTTGTGGGAAGCTTCGTGACACAGTGATCTTTAGATCCAACGGTGGGATTTTGGTTTCAACGGGTAGTTTCTGAGATACTTTGATGTTTGCTACTACATGTTGGTTGAACTCTACTACACATTGGATGAACTCTACCACAGTAATGGTAAAGTTTGGATGAACTCTACCACACATTGGATGAACTCTACCAATTTATGGATGAACTATACTAAGCTATGGGTGAACTCTATCACACTAAACTGAACTCTACTACACTAAAATGAACTCTACTAAATGTAAGTGAATTATAGTGTAATATTTTCCGTCGAGTCAGTTTCAAGATAAAGTTTGAACCTTTAAACATGTTCCAATATGAGTGAAATTTTGTGAGAAGCTTCGTGACACAGTGATCTTTAGATCCAACGGTGGGATTACGGTTTCAACGGCTAGTTTCTGAGATATTTTGATGTTTGCTACTACATGTTGGTTGAACTCTACTACACATTGGATGAACTCTACCACAGTAATGGTATAGTTTGGATGAACTCTACCAGACGTTGGATGAACTCTACCAAGCTATGGATGAACTATTCCAAACTATGGGTGAATTCTATTACATTAAACTGAACTCTACTACACTAAAAAGAACTCTATACATGTAAGTGAATTCTAGTGTAATATTTTCCGTCGTGTCGTTTTCAAGATAAAGTTTGAACCTTTAAATGTGTTCCGATCTGGGTGAAATTTTGTGGGAAGCTTCCTGACCCAGTGACCTTTAGGTCCAACGATGGGATTATGGTTTCAACGGCTAGTTTCTGAGATATTTTGATGTTTGCTGCTACACGTTAGTTGAACTCTACTACACATTGGATGAACTCTACCACAGTAATGGTAGAATTTGGATGAACTCTACCAGACGTTGGATGAACTCTACTAAGCTATTGATGAACGCTACCAAGCTATGGGTGAATTCGATCACACTAAACTGAACTCTATTACACTAAAATGAACTCTACTACATGTAAGTGAATTCTAGTGTAATATTTCCCGTCGTGTCGTTTTCAAGACAGTGTTTAAACCTTCAAACGTGTTCCGATCTGAGAGAAATTTTGCGGGAACCTTTCTTACCCAATACTCTTTAGATCCAACGATGGGAGTATAGTTTCAACGGCTAGTTTTTGAGATATTTTTATGTTTGCTGCTACACGTTGATTGAACTCTACTACACATTGGATGAACTTTACCCCAGTAATGGTAGAGTTTGAATGAACTCTACCACACGTTGGATGAACTCTACTAAGCCATGGATGAACTATACCAAGCTATACGTGAACTCTATCACACTAAACTGAACTCTACTACACTAAAATGAACTCTACTACATGTAAGTGAATTATAGTGTATTATGTTTTGTCGTATCGTTTTCAAGATAGTGTTTGTACCTTTAAACGTGTTCTGATATAAGTGAAATGTTGCGGGAGACTTCATGACACAGTGGTCTTTAGATCCAACGATGGGATTATGGTTTCAACGGCTAGTTTCTGAGATATTTTGATGTTTGCTGCTACATGTTGGTTGAACTCTACTACACATTGGATGAACTCTGCCACACCTTGGATGAACTCTACAAAGCTATGGATGAACTATATAAGGCTATGGGTGAACTCTATCACACTAATCTGAACTATACTACACTAAAATGAACTCTACAACATGTAAGTGAATTCTAGTGTAATATTTTCCATCTGTCGTTTTCATGACAATGTTTGAACCTTCAAACGTTTTCCGATCTAAGTGAAATTTTGCGGGGACCTTTCTGACCGAGTGGTCGTTAGATCCAACGGCGGGATTATGGTTTCAACGGCTAGTTGCTAAGCTAATTCGATGTTTGCTGCTACACGTATGTTGAACTCTACTACACATTGGATGAACTCTACCCTAGTAATGGTAGAGTTTGGATAAACTCTACCACACGTTGGATGAACTATACCAAGCTATGGGTGAATTCTATCACACTAAACTGAACTCTATTACACTAAAATGAACTCTACTACATGTAAGTAAATTCTAGTGTAATATTTTGCGTCGGGTCATTTTCAAGACAGTGTTTGAACATCCAAACGCGTTCCAATCTGAGTGAAATTTTGCGGGAAGCTTTCTGACCCAGTGATCTTTAGATCCAATGGTGGGATTATGGTTTCAACGGCTAGTTTCTGAGATATTTTGATATTTGCTGCTAACTCTACTACACATTGGATGAACCCTACCACAGTAATGGTAGAGTTTGGATGAACTCTACCAAACGTTGAATGAACTCTACCAAGCTATGGATTAACTCTACCAAACTATGGATGAATTCAATCACACTAAACTGAACTCTACTACACTAAAATGAACTCTACTACATGTAAGTGAATTATAGAGTAATATTTTCCGTCGGGTCATTTCAAGATAAAGTTTGAACCTTTAAACATGTTCCGATATGAGTGAAATTTTGTGGGAAGCTTCGTGACACAGTGATCTTTAGATCCAACGGTGGGATTTTGGTTTCAACGGGTAGTTTCTGAGATACTTTGATGTTTGCTACTACATGTTGGTTGAACTCTACTACACATTGGATGAACTCTACCACAGTAATGGTAAAGTTTGGATGAACTCTACCACACATTGGATGAACTCTACCAATTTATGGATGAACTATACTAAGCTATGGGTGAACTCTATCACACTAAACTGAACTCTACTACACTAAAATGAACTCTACTAAATGTAAGTGAATTATAGTGTAATATTTTCCGTCGAGTCAGTTTCAAGATAAAGTTTGAACCTTTAAACATGTTCCAATATGAGTGAAATTTTGTGAGAAGCTTCGTGACACAGTGATCTTTAGATCCAACGGTGGGATTACGGTTTCAACGGCTAGTTTCTGAGATATTTTGATGTTTGCTACTACATGTTGGTTGAACTCTACTACACATTGGATGAACTCTACCACAGTAATGGTATAGTTTGGATGAACTCTACCAGACGTTGGATGAACTCTACCAAGCTATGGATGAACTATTCCAAACTATGGGTGAATTCTATTACATTAAACTGAACTCTACTACACTAAAAAGAACTCTATACATGTAAGTGAATTCTAGTGTAATATTTTCCGTCGTGTCGTTTTCAAGATAAAGTTTGAACCTTTAAATGTGTTCCGATCTGGGTGAAATTTTGTGGGAAGCTTCCTGACCCAGTGACCTTTAGGTCCAACGATGGGATTATGGTTTCAACGGCTAGTTTCTGAGATATTTTGATGTTTGCTGCTACACGTTAGTTGAACTCTACTACACATTGGATGAACTCTACCACAGTAATGGTAGAATTTGGATGAACTCTACCAGACGTTGGATGAACTCTACTAAGCTATTGATGAACGCTACCAAGCTATGGGTGAATTCGATCACACTAAACTGAACTCTATTACACTAAAATGAACTCTACTACATGTAAGTGAATTCTAGTGTAATATTTCCCGTCGTGTCGTTTTCAAGACAGTGTTTAAACCTTCAAACGTGTTCCGATCTGAGAGAAATTTTGCGGGAACCTTTCTTACCCAATACTCTTTAGATCCAACGATGGGAGTATAGTTTCAACGGCTAGTTTTTGAGATATTTTTATGTTTGCTGCTACACGTTGATTGAACTCTACTACACATTGGATGAACTTTACCCCAGTAATGGTAGAGTTTGAATGAACTCTACCACACGTTGGATGAACTCTACTAAGCCATGGATGAACTATACCAAGCTATACGTGAACTCTATCACACTAAACTGAACTCTACTACACTAAAATGAACTCTACTACATGTAAGTGAATTATAGTGTATTATGTTTTGTCGTATCGTTTTCAAGATAGTGTTTGTACCTTTAAACGTGTTCTGATATAAGTGAAATGTTGCGGGAGACTTCATGACACAGTGGTCTTTAGATCCAACGATGGGATTATGGTTTCAACGGCTAGTTTCTGAGATATTTTGATGTTTGCTGCTACATGTTGGTTGAACTCTACTACACATTGGATGAACTCTGCCACACCTTGGATGAACTCTACAAAGCTATGGATGAACTATATAAGGCTATGGGTGAACTCTATCACACTAATCTGAACTATACTACACTAAAATGAACTCTACAACATGTAAGTGAATTCTAGTGTAATATTTTCCATCTGTCGTTTTCATGACAATGTTTGAACCTTCAAACGTTTTCCGATCTAAGTGAAATTTTGCGGGGACCTTTCTGACCGAGTGGTCGTTAGATCCAACGGCGGGATTATGGTTTCAACGGCTAGTTGCTAAGCTAATTCGATGTTTGCTGCTACACGTATGTTGAACTCTACTACACATTGGATGAACTCTACCCTAGTAATGGTAGAGTTTGGATAAACTCTACCACACGTTGGATGAACTATACCAAGCTATGGGTGAATTCTATCACACTAAACTGAACTCTATTACACTAAAATGAACTCTACTACATGTAAGTAAATTCTAGTGTAATATTTTGCGTCGGGTCATTTTCAAGACAGTGTTTGAACATCCAAACGCGTTCCAATCTGAGTGAAATTTTGCGGGAAGCTTGACCCAGTGATCTTTAAATCCAACGGTGGGATTATGGTTTCAACGGCTAGTTTCTGAGATATTTTGATGTTTGCTGCTACACGTTAGTTGAACTCTACTACACATTGGATGAACTCTACCACAGTAATGGTAGAATTTGGATGAACTCTACCAGACGTTGGATGAACTCTACCAGACGTTGGATGAACTCTACTAAGCTATTGATGAACGCTACCAAGCTATGGGTGAATTCGATCACACTAAACTGAACTCTATTACACTAAAATGAACTCTACTACATGTAAGTGAATTCTAGTGTAATATTTCCCGTCGGGTCGTTTTCAAGACAGTGTTTGAACCTTCAAACGTGTTCCGATCTGAGAGAAATTTTGCGGGAACCTTTCTTACCCAATACTCTTTAGATCCAACGATGGGAGTATAGTTTCAACGGCTAGTTTTTGAGATATTTTTATGTTTGCTGCTACACGTTGATTGAACTCTACTACACATTGGATGAACTTTACCACAGTAATGGTAGAGTTTGAATGAACTCTACCACACGTTGGATGAACTCTACTAAGCCATGGATGAACTATACCAAGCTATGGGTGAACTCTATCACACTAAACTGAACTCTACTACACTAAAATGAACTCTACTACATGTAAGTGAATTATAGTGTATTATGTTTTGTCGTATCGTTTTCAAGATAGTGTTTGAACCTTTAAACGTGTTCTAATATAAGTGAAATGTTGTGGGAGACTTCGTGACACAGTGGTCTTTAGATCCAACGGTGGGATTATGGTTTCAACGGCTAGTTTCTGAGATATTTTGATGTTTGCTACTACACGTTAGTTGAACTCTACTACACATGGGATGAACTCTACCACAGTAATGGTAGAATTTGGATGAACTCTACCAGACGTTGGATGAACTCTACTAAGCTATTGATGAACGCTACCAAGCTATGGGTGAATTCGATCACACTAAACTGAACTCTATTACACTAAAATGAACTCTACTACATGTAAGTGAATTATAGAGTAATATTTTTCGTCGGGTCATTTTCAAGATAAAGTTTGAACCTTTAAACATGTTCCAATATGAGTGATATTTTGTGGGAATCTTCGTGACACAGTGATCTTTAGATCCAACGGTGGGATTACGGTTTCAACGGCTAGTTTCTGAGATATTTTGATGTTTGCTACTACATGTTGGTTGAACTCTACTACACATTGGATGAACTCTACCACAGTAATGGTAGAGTTTGGATGAACTCTACCAGACGTTGGATGAACTCTACCAAGCTATAGATGAACTATTCCAAATTATGGGTGAATTCTATTACACTAAACTGAACTCTACTACACTAAAATGAACTCTACTACATGTAAGTGAATTCTAGTGTAATATTTCCCGTCGGGTCGTTTTCAAGACAGTGTTTGAACCTTCAAACGTGTTCCGATCTGAGAGAAATTTTGCGGGAACCTTTCTTACCCAATACTCTTTAGATCCAACGATGGGAGTATAGTTTCAACGGCTAGTTTTTGAGATATTTTTATGTTTGCTGCTACACGTTGATTGAACTCTAGTACACATTGGATGAACTTTACCCCAGTAATGGTAGAGTTTGAATGAACTCTACCACACGTTGGATGAACTCTACTAAGCCATGGATGAACTATACCAAGCTATGCGTGAACTCTATCACACTAAACTGAACTCTACTACACTAAAATGAACTCTACTACATGTAAGTGAATTATAGTGTATTATGTTTTGTCGTATCGTTTTCAAGATAGTGTTTGTACCTTTAAACGTGTTCTGATATAAGTGAAATGTTGCGGGAGACTTCATGACACAGTGGTCTTTAGATCCAACGATGGGATTATGGTTTCAACGGCTAGTTTCTGAGATATTTTGATGTTTGCTGCTACATGTTGGTTGAACTCTACTACACATTGGATGAACTCTGCCACACCTTGGATGAACTCTACAAAGCTATGGATGAACTATATAAGGCTATGGGTGAACTCTATCACACTAATCTGAACTCTACTACACTAAAATGAACTCTACAACATGTAAGTGAATTCTAGTGTAATATTTTCCATCGGTCGTTTTCATGACAATGTTTGAACCTTCAAACGTTTTCCGATCTAAGTGAAATTTTGCGGGGACCTTTCTGACCGAGTGGTCGTTAGATCCAACGGCGGGATTATGGTTTCAACGGCTAGTTGCTAAGCTAATTCGATGTTTGCTGCTACACGTATGTTGAACTCTACTACACATTGGATGAACTCTACCCTAGTAATGGTAGAGTTTGGATAAACTCTACCACACGTTGGATGAACTATACCAAGCTATGGGTGAATTCTATCACACTAAACTGAACTCTATTACACTAAAATGAACTCTACTACATGTAAGTAAATTCTAGTGTAATATTTTGCGTCGGGTCATTTTCAAGACAGAGTTTGAACATCCAAACGCGTTCCAATCTGAGTGAAATTTTGCGGGAAGCTTTCTGACCCAGTGATCTTTAGATCCAACGGTGGGATTATGGTTTCAACGGCTAGTTTCTGAGATATTTTGATATTTGCTGCTAACTCTACTACACATTGGATGAACCCTACCACAGTAATGGTAGAGTTTGGATGAACTCTACCAAACGTTGAATGAACTCTACCAAGCTATGGATTAATTCTACCAAACTATGGATGAATTCAATCACACTAAACTGAACTCTACTACACTAAAATGAACTCTACTACATGTAAGTGAATTATAGAGTAATATTTTCCGTCGGGTCATTTTCAAGATAAAGTTTGAACCTTTAAACATGTTCCGATATGAGTGAAATTTTGTGGGAAGCTTCGTGACACAGTGATCTTTAGATCCAACGGTGGGATTGTGGTTTCAACGGGTAGTTTCTGAGATACTTTGATGTTTGCTACTACATGTTGGTTGAACTCTACTACACATTGGATGAACTCTACCACAGTAATGGTAAAGTTTGGATGAACTCTACCACACGTTGGATGAACTCTACCAATTTATGGATGAACTATACTAAGCTATGGGTGAACTCTATCACACTAAACTGAACTCTACTACACTAAAATGAACTCTACTAAATGTAAGTGAATTATAGTGTAATATTTTCCGTCGAGTCAGTTTCAAGATAAAGTTTGAACCTTTAAACATGTTCCAATATGAGTGAAATTTTGTGGGAAGCTTCGTGACACAGTGATCTTTAGATCCAACGGTGGGATTACGGTTTCAACGGCTAGTTTCTGAGATATTTTGATGTTTGCTACTACATGTTGGTTGAACTCTACTACACATTGGATGAACTCTACCACAGTAATGGTATAGTTTGGATGAACTCTACCAGACGTTGGATGAACTCTACCAAGCTATGGATGAACTATTCCAAACTATGGGTGAATTCTATTACATTAAACTGAACTCTACTACACTAAAAAGAACTCCATACATGTAAGTGAATTCTAGTGTAATATTTTCCGTCGTGTCGTTTTCAAGATAAAGTTTGAACCTTTAAATGTGTTCCGATCTGGGTGAAATTTTGTGGGAAGCTTCCTGACCCAGTGACCTTTAGGTCCAACGATGGGATTATGGTTTCAACGGCTAGTTTCTGAGATATTTTGATGTTTGCTGCTACACGTTAGTTGAACTCTACTACACATTGGATGAACTCTACCACAGTAATGGTAGAATTTGGATGAACTCTACCAGACGTTGGATGAACTCTACCAGACGTTGGATGAACTCTACTAAGCTATTGATGAACGCTACCAAGCTATGGGTGAATTCGATCACACTAAACTGAACTCTATTAAACTAAAATGAACTCTACTACATGTAAGTGAATTTTAGTGCAATATTTCCCGTCGGGTCGTTTTCAAGACAGTGTTTGAACCTTCAAACGTGTTCCGATCTGAGAGAAATTTTGCGGGAACCTTTCTTACCCAATACTCTTTAGATCCAACGATGGGAGTATAGTTTCAACGGCTAGTTTTTGAGATATTTTTATGTTTGCTGCTACACGTTGATTGAACTCTACTACACATTGGATGAACTTTACCCCAGTAATGGTAGAGTTTGAATGAACTCTACCACACGTTGGATGAAATCTACTAAGCCATGGATGAACTATACCAAGCTATACGTGAACTCTATCACACTAAACTAAACTCTACTACACTAAAATGAACTCTACTACATGTAAGTGAATTATAGTGTATTATGTTTTGTCGTATCGTTTTCAAGATAGTGTTTGTACCTTTAAACGTGTTCTGATATAAGTGAAATGTTGCGGGAGACTTCATGACACAGTGGTATTTAGATCCAACGATGGGATTATGGTTTCAACGGCTAGTTTCTGAGATATTTTGATGTTTGCTGCTACATGTTGGTTGAACTCTACTACACATTGGATGAACTCTGCCACACCTTGGATGAACTCTACAAAGCTATGGATGAACTATATAAGGCTATGGGTGAACTCTATCACACTAATCTGAACTCTACTACACTAAAATGAACTCTACAACATGTAAGTGAATTCTAGTGTAATATTTTCCATCGGTCGTTTTCATGACAATGTTTGAACCTTCAAACGTTTTCCGATCTAAGTGAAATTTTGCGGGGACCTTTCTGACCGAGTGGTCGTTAGATCCAACGGCGGGATTATGGTTTCAACGGCTAGTTGCTAAGCTAATTCGATGTTTGCTGCTACACGTATGTTGAACTCTACTACACATTGGATGAACTCTACCCTAGTAATGGTAGAGTTTGGATAAACTCTACCACACGTTGGATGAACTATACCAAGCTATGGGTGAATTCTATCACACTAAACTGAACTCTATTACACTAAAATGAACTCTACTACATGTAAGTAAATTCTAGTGTAATATTTTGCGTCGGGTCATTTTCAAGACAGTGTTTGAACATCCAAACGCGTTCCAATCTGAGTGAAATTTTGCGGGAAGCTTTCTGACCCAGTGATCTTTAAATCCAACGGTGGGATTATGGTTTCAACGGCTAGTTTCTGAGATATTTTGATGTTTGCTGCTACACGTTAGTTGAACTCTACTACACATTGGATGAACTCTACCACAGTAATGGTAGAATTTGGATGAACTCTACCAGACGTTGGATGAACTCTACCAGACGTTGGATGAACTCTACTAAGCTATTGATGAACGCTACCAAGCTATGGGTGAATTCGATCACACTAAACTGAACTCTATTACACTAAAATGAACTCTACTACATGTAAGTGAATTCTAGTGTAATATTTCCCGTCGGGTCGTTTTCAAGACAGTGTTTGAACCTTCAAACGTGTTCCGATCTGAGAGAAATTTTGTGGGAACCTTTCTTACCCAATACTCTTTAGATCCAACGATGGGAGTATAGTTTCAACGGCTAGTTTTTGAGATATTTTTATGTTTGCTGCTACACGTTGATTGAACTCTACTACACATTGGATGAACTTTACCACAGTAATGGTAGAGTTTGAATGAACTCTACCACACGTTGGATGAACTCTACTAAGCCATGGATGAACTATACCAAGCTATGGGTGAACTCTATCACACTAAACTGAACTCTACTACACTAAAATGAACTCTACTACATGTAAGTGAATTATAGTGTATTATGTTTTGTCGTATCGTTTTCAAGATAGTGTTTGAACCTTTAAACGTGTTCTGATATAAGTGAAATGTTGTGGGAGACTTCGTGACACAGTGGTCTTTAGATCCAACGGTGGGATTATGGTTTCAACGGCTAGTTTCTGAGATATTTTGATGTTTGCTACTACACGTTAGTTGAACTCTACTACACATGGGATGAACTCTACCACAGTAATGGTAGAATTTGGATGAACTCTACCAGACGTTGGATGAACTCTACTAAGCTATTGATGAACGCTACCAAGCTATGGGTGAATTCGATCACACTAAACTGAACTCTATTACACTAAAATGAACTCTACTAGATGTAAGTGAATTCTAGTGTAATATTTCCCGTCGGGTCATTTTCAAGACAGTGTTTGAACCTTCAAACGTGTTCCGATCTGAGAGAAATTTTGCGGGAACCTTTCTTACCCAATACTCTTTAGATCCAACGATGGGAGTATAGTTTCAACGGCTAGTTTTTGAGATATTTTTATGTTTGCTGCTACACGTTGATTGAACTCTACTACACATTGGATGAACTTTACCCCAGTAATGGTAGAGTTTGAATGAACTCTACCACACGTTGGATGAACTCTACTAAGCCATGGATGAACTATACCAAGCTATGCGTGAACTCTATCACACTAAACTGAACTCTACTACACTAAAATGAACTCTACTACATGTAAGTGAATTATAGTGTATTATGTTTTGTCGTATCGTTTTCAAGATAGTGTTTGTACCTTTAAACGTGTTCTGATATAAGTGAAATGTTGCGGGAGACTTCATGACACAGTGGTCTTTAGATCCAACGATGGGATTATGGTTTCAACGGCTACTTTCTGAGATATTTTGATGTTTGCTGCTACATGTTGGTTGAACTCTACTACACATTGGATGAACTCTGCCACACCTTGGATGAATTCTACAAAGTTTTGGATGAACTATATAAGGCTATGGGTGAACTCTATCACACTAATCTGAACTCTACTACACTAAAATGAACTCTACAACATGTAAGTGAATTCTAGTGTAATATTTTCCATCGGTCGTTTTCATGACAATGTTTGAACCTTCAAACGTTTTCCGATCTAAGTGAAATTTTGCGGGGACCTTTCTGACCGAGTGGTCGTTAGATCCAACGGCGGGATTATGGTTTCAACGGCTAGTTGCTAAGCTAATTCGATGTTTGCTGCTACACGTATGTTGAACTCTACTACACATTGGATGAACTCTACCCTAGTAATGGTAGAGTTTGGATAAACTCTACCACACGTTGGATGAACTATACCAAGCTATGGGTGAATTCTATCACACTAAACTGAACTCTATTACACTAAAATGAACTCTACTACATGTAAGTAAATTCTAGTGTAATATTTTGCGTCGGGTCATTTTCAAGACAGTGTTTGAACATCCAAACGCGTTCCAATCTGAGTGAAATTTTGCGGGAAGCTTTCTGACCCAGTGATCTTTAGATCCAACGGTGGGATTATGGTTTCAACTGCTAGTTTCTGAGATATTTTGATATTTGCTGCTAACTCTACTACACATTGGATGAACCCTACCACAATAATGGTAGAGTTTGGATGAACTCTACCAAACGTTGAATGAACTCTACCAAGCTATGGATTAACTCTACCAAACTATGGATGAATTCAATCACACTAAACTGAACTCTACTACACTAAAATGAACTCTACTACATGTAAGTGAATTATAGAGTAATATTTTCCGTCGGGTCATTTTCAAGATAAAGTTTGAACCTTTAAACATGTTCCGATATGAGTGAAATTTTGTGGGAAGCTTCGTGACACAGTGATCTTTAGATCCAACGGTGGGATTGTGGTTTCAACGGGTAGTTTCTGAGATACTTTGATGTTTGCTACTACATGTTGGTTGAACTCTACTACACATTGGATGAACTCTACCACAGTAATGGTAAAGTTTGGATGAACTCTACCACACGTTGGATGAACTCTACCAATTTATGGATGAACTATACTAAGCTATGGGTGAACTCTATCACACTAAACTGAACTCTACTACACTAAAATGAACTCTACTAAATGTAAGTGAATTATAGTGTAATATTTTCCGTCGAGTCAGTTTCAAGATAAAGTTTGAACCTTTAAACATGTTCCAATATGAGTGAAATTTTGTGGGAAGCTTCGTGACACAGTGATCTTTAGATCCAACGGTGGGATTACGGTTTCAACGGCTAGTTTCTGAGATATTTTGATGTTTGCTACTACATGTTGGTTGAACTCTACTACACATTGGATGAACTCTACCACAGTAATGGTATAGTTTGGATGAACTCTACCAGACGTTGGATGAACTCTACCAAGCTATGGATGAACTATTCCAAACTATGGGTGAATTCTATTACATTAAACTGAACTCTACTACACTAAAAAGAACTCCATACATGTAAGTGAATTCTAGTGTAATATTTTCCGTCGTGTCGTTTTCAAGATAAAGTTTGAACCTTTAAATGTGGTCCGATCTGGGTGAAATTTTGTGGGAAGCTTCCTGACCCAGTGACCTTTAGGTCCAACGATGGGATTATGGTTTCAACGGCTAGTTTCTGAGATATTTTGATGTTTGCTGCTACACGTTAGTTGAA
The DNA here is from genome assembly GCA_023374145.1 of Lepidium sativum. Taxonomy (NCBI): domain Eukaryota; kingdom Viridiplantae; phylum Streptophyta; class Magnoliopsida; order Brassicales; family Brassicaceae; genus Lepidium; species Lepidium sativum. The sequence continues at coordinate 21,985 of JAKUCM010003651.1, forward strand.
CTCTACTACACATTGGATGAACTCTACCACAGTAATGGTAGAATTTGGATGAACTCTACCAGACGTTGAAAGAACTCTACCAATTTATGGATGAACTATACTAAGCTATGGGTGAACTCTATCACACTAAACTGAACTCTATTACACTAAAATGAACTCTACTACATGTAAGTAAATTCTAGTGTAATATTTTGCGTCGGGTCATTTCAAGATAAAGTTTGAACCTTTAAACATGTTCCGATATGAGTGAAATTTTGTGGGAAGCTTCGTGACACAGTGATCTTTAGATCCAACGGTGGGATTGTGGTTTCAACGGGTAGTTTCTGAGGTACTTTGATGTTTGCTACTACATGTTGGTGGAACTCTACTACACATTGGATGAACTCTACCACAGTAATGGTAAAGTTTGGATGAACTCTACCACACGTTGGATGAACTCTACCAATTTATGGATGAACTATACTAAGCTATGGGTGAACTCTATCACACTAAACTGAACTCTACTACACTAAAATGAACTCTACTAAATGTAAGTGAATTATAGTGTAATATTTTCCGTCGAGTCAGTTTCAAGATAAAGTTTGAACCTTTAAACATGTTCCAATATGAGTGAAATTTTGTGGGAAGCTTCGTGACACAGTGATCTTTAGATCCACCGGTGGGATTACGGTTTCAACGGCTAGTTTCTGAGATATTTTGATGTTTGCTACTACATGTTGGTTGAACTCTACTACACATTGGATGAACTCTACCACAGTAATGGTATAGCTTGGATGAACTCTACCAGACGTTGGATGAACTCTACCAAGCTATGGATGAACTATTCCAAACTATGGGTGAATTCTATTACATTAAACTGAACTCTACTACACTAAAAAGAACTCTATACATGTAAGTGAATTCTAGTGTAATATTTTCCGTCGTGTCGTTTTCAAGATAAAGTTTGAACCTTTAAATGTGTTCCGATCTGGGTGAAATTTTGTGGGAAGCTTCCTGACCCAGTGACCTTTAGGTCCAACGATGGGATTATGGTTTCAACGGCTAGTTTCTGAGATATTTTGATGTTTGCTGCTACACGTTAGTTGAACTCTACTACACATTGGATGAACTCTACCACAGTAATGGTAGAATTTGGATGAACTCTACCAGACGTTGGATGAACTCTACCAGACGTTGGATGAACTCTACTAAGCTATTGATGAACGCTACCAAGCTATGGGTGAATTCGATCACACTAAACTGAACTCTATTACACTAAAATGAACTCTACTACATGTAAGTGAATTCTAGTGTAATATTTCCCGTCGGGTCCTTTTCAAGACAGTGTTTGAACCTTCAAACGTGTTCCGATCTGAGAGAAATTTTGCGGGAACCTTTCTTACCCAATACTCTTTAGATCCAACGATGGGAGTATAGTTTCAACGGCTAGTTTTTGAGATATTTTTATGTTTGCTGCTACACGTTGATTGAACTCTACTACACATTGGATGAACTTTACCCCAGTAATGGTAGAGTTTGAATGAACTCTACCACACGTTGGATGAACTCTACTAAGCCATGGATGAACTATACCGAGCTATGCGTGAACTCTATCACACTAAACTGAACTCTACTACACTAAAATGAACTCTACTACATGTAAGTGAATTATAGTGTATTATGTTTTGTCGTATCGTTTTCAAGATAGTGTTTGTACCTTTAAACGTGTTCTGATATAAGTGAAATGTTGCGGGAGACTTCATGACACAGTGGTCTTTAGATCCAACGATGGGATTATGGTTTCAACGGCTAGTTTCTGAGATATTTTGATGTTTGCTGCTACATGTTGGTTGAAACTCTACTACACATTGGATGAACTCTGCCACACCTTGGATGAACTCTACAAAGCTATGGATGAACTATATAAGGCTATGGGTGAACTCTATCACACTAATCTGAACTCTACTACACAAAATTAACTCTACAACATGTAAGTGAATTCTAGTGTAATATTTTCCCATCGGTCGTTTTCATGACAATGTTTGAACCTTCAAACGTTTTTCCGATCTAAGTGAAATTTTGCGGAGGACCTTTCTGACCGAGTGGTCGTTAGATCCAACGGTGGGATTATGGTTTCAACGGCTAGTTGCTAAGCTAATTCGATGTTTGCTGCTACACGTATGTTGAACTCTACTACACATTGGATGAACTCTACCCTAGTAATGGTAGAGTTTGGATAAACTCTACCACACGTTGGGATGAACTATACCAAGCTATGGGTGAATTCTATCACACTAAACTGAACTCTATTACACTAAAATGAACTCTACTACATGTAAGTAAATTCTAGTGTAATATTTTGCGTCGGGTCGTTTTCAAGACAGTGTTTGAACATCCAAACGCGTTCCAATCTGAGTGAAATTTTGCGGGAAGCTTTCTGACCCAGTGATCTTTAGATCCATCGGTGGGATTATGGTTTCAACAACTAGTTTCTGAGATATTTTGATATTTGCTGCTAACTCTACTACACATTGGATGAACCCTACCACAGTAATGGTAGAGTTTGGATGAACTCTACCAAACGTTGAATGAACTCTACCAAGCTATGGATTAACTCTACCAAACTATTGGTGAATTCAATCACACTAAACTGAACTCTACTACACTAAAATGAACTCTACTACATGTAAGTGAATTATAGAGTAATATTTTCCGTCGGGTCATTTTCAAGATAAAGTTTGAACCTTTAAACATGTTCCGATATGAGTGAAATTTTGTGGGAAGCTTTGTGACACATTGATCTTTAGATCCAACGGTGGGATTGTGGTTTCAACGGGTAGTTTCTGAGATACTTTGATGTTTGCTACTACATGTTGGTTGAACTCTACTACACATTGGATGAAATCTACCATAGTAATGGTAAAGTTTGGATGAACTCTACCACACGTTGGATGAACTCTACCAATTTATGGATGAACTATACTAAGCTATGGGTGAACTCTATCACACTAAGTTGAACTCTACTACACTAAAATGAACTCTACTAAATGTAAGTGAATTATAGTGTAATATTTTCCGTCGAGTCATTTTCAAGATAAAGTTTGAACCTTTAAACATGTTCCAATATGAGTGAAATTTTGTGGGAAGCTTCGTGACACAGTGATCTTTAGATCCAACGGTGGGATTACGGTTTCAACGGCTAGTTTCTGAGATATTTTGATGTTTGCTACTACATGTTGGTTGAACTCTACTACACATTGGATGAACTCTACCACAGTAATGGTATAGTTTGGATGAACTCTACCAGACGTTGGATGAACTCTACCAAGCTATGGATGAACTATTCCAAACTATGGGTGAATTCTATTACATTAAACTGAACTCTACTACACTAAAAAGAACTCTATACATGTAAGTGAATTCTAGTGTAATATTTTCCGTCGTGTCGTTTTCAAGATAAAGTTTGAACCTTTAAATGTGTTCCGATATAAGTGAAATTTTGTGGGAAGCTTCGTGACACAGTGATGTTTAGATCCAACGGTGGGATAACGGTTTCAACGGCTAGTTTCTGAGATATTTTGATGTTTGCTGCTACACGTTAGTTGAACTCTACTACACATTGGATGAACTCTACCACAGTAATGGTAGAATTTGGATGAACTCTACCAGACGTTGGATGAACTCTACCAGACGTTGGATGAACTCTACTAAGCTATTGATGAACGCTACCAAGCTATGGGTGAATTCGATCACACTAAACTGAACTCTATTACACTAAAATGAACTCTACTACATGTAAGTGAATTCTAGTGTAATATTTCCCGTCGGGTCGTTTTCAAGACAGTGTTTGAACCTTCAAACGTGTTCCGATCTGAGAGAAATTTTGCGGGAAGCTTTCTTACCCAATAATCTTTAGATCCAACGATGGGAGTATGGTTTCAACGGCTAGTTTCTGAGATATTTTTATGTTTGCTACTACACTTTGATTGAACTATACTACACATTGGATGAACTTTACCACAGTAATGGTAAAGTTTGAATGAACTCTACCACACGTTGTATGAACTCTACCACACGTTGGATGAACTCTACATAGCTATGGATGAACTATATAAGGCTATGGGTGAACTCTATCACACTAAACTGAACTCTACTACACTAAAATGAACTCTACAAGATGTAAGTGAATTCTAGTGTAATATTTTCCATCGGGTCGTTTTCAAGACAATGTTTGAACATTC
>JAKUCM010003652.1:0-29499 GCA_023374145.1 Lepidium sativum
GAGAGATCTGAGCGGAAGAGCCGTTTTCAAGTAGTGTTCGATCGATTATGTATTAATCAATATTCGATTGATTGGTCTGAGGTTATTGATAAAAAAGATTTGTCTAAGTCACTTCGTTTCTTTTTGTCCAAGTTACTTCGTTTCTTTTTGTCCAAGTTACTTCTTTTTTTGTCCAAGTTACTTCTCTTTTTGTCTAACTCACTTCCTTTTTTCTTTGTGAGTTTCGAGAATATCCCCATTCATAGGTCTGAGATCCACATCTATGAATTGAAAGGTCCGAACGATCAACTCTGCAATCAGTTGTTAGAATCAATAGGTCTTCAAATCGTTCATTTGAAAAAATTGAAACCCTTTTTTATTGGATGATCATAATACTTCTCAAAAATCGAAATTCTTGATCAATGGAGGAACAATATCACCATTTTTGTTCAATAAGATACCAAAGTGGATGATTGACTCATTCCATACTAGAAAGAATCGCAGGAAATCTTTTGATAACACGGATTCCTATTTCTCAATCGTATCCCACGATCAAGATAATTGGCTGAATCCCGTGAAACCATTTCAGAGAAGTTCATTGATATCTTCTTTTTCTAAAGCAAATCGACTTCGATTCTTGAATAATCCACATCACTTCTGCTTCTATTGTAACAAAAGATTCCCTTTTTATGTGGAAAAGGCCCGTCTCAATAATTCTGATTTTACGTATGGACAATTCCTCACTATCTTGTTCATTCACAACAAAATATTTTCTTCGTGCGGTGGTAAAAAAAAAACATGAACATGCTTTTTTGGAGAGAGATACTATTTCACCTTCGTCAATCGAGTCACAGGTATCTAACATATTCATATCTAACGATTTTCCACAAAGTGGTGACGAAAGGTATAACTTGTACAAATCTTTCCATTTTCCAATTCGATCCGATCCATTAGTTCGTAGAGCTATTTACTCGATTGCAGACATTTCTGGAACACCTCTAATAGAGGGACAAAGAGTCAATTTTGAAAGAACGTATTGTCAAACTCTTTCAGATATGAATCTATCCGATTCAGAAGAGAAGAGCTTGCATCAGTATCTCAATTTCAATTCAAACATGGGTTTGATTCACACTCCATGTTCTGAGAAATATTTACAGAGGAAAAAACGGAGTCTTTGCCTAAAAAAATGCATCATTATTCAAAGGACAAGTCGAGGAAGAAAAAAGTGGAATTAAGGTATCTATATGCTTCTCGTGCAATGATGTTTACCACGTTTTCTTCTTCCGTACCATTCAGATTTTGATCTTTCAATCACGCAGACCGATGCATTCTTCAAAACAAGTGTTCCAGATGTTTATGCGGTAGGTGACGTTGCCACTTTCCCCTTGAAAATGTACGGAGACATGAGAAGGGTCGAGCATGTTGACCATTCCCGCAAATCAGCAGAGCAAGCTGTTAAGGTAAATGATGCATACCATATAATGTCTTTAACATCACACATATACATATTCTCGAGGCGTAAATCATAGTAATATATCTGAAGAACCGTTGAGAAATGTGATACATTGTGGCAGGCGATCAAAGCGGCTGAGGGAGGCGGAGCAGTGGAGGAATACGACTATCTTCCATTCTTCTACTCGCGCTCATTTGATCTCTCATGGCAATTCTATGGAGACAACGTAGGAGACTCTGTCTTATTTGGAGACAGCAATCCATCAAACCCAAAACCACAATTTGGAGCATATTGGGTTCAAGGTGGTAAAGTGGTTGGAGCATTCATGGAAGGAGGTTGTGGTGACGAGAACAAGGCCTTGGCTACAGTCGCCAAAACTCGACCTACTGCAGAGAGTCTCGACGAGCTCGTTAAACAAGGCATCTCTTTCGCTGCTAAGATTTAAGGAGAAATTTCACAACCCAAACCACTCACTTTTCTATTACAATAAAACCATGCTTAGTAAGTACATTTGCTAAAATAAGTTGTGTGTTCTTATTACCTTTTAGACCATGTATTGAGTTTCTGTAATTTCAGTACTTCTCTATTGGCTTTTTATCAACAATTTAATTCTTATTTATTTATTAGTGATTTGCAAAAGTTAGCATAAAGGTGTAATATCTTTTTGGAGTAAAGTTGATAATTTTCTTATATATAAGCGAATTAAAGTTAACATAATTTTCTTATTTATTTACAAGTGTTTCTCTTCATGTAATTCTTTGTTTTTTTTTTTGAATCATAAGACTGATTTCTTTTCCATAATTTTAGAAGATAAGCGTATTTTATTTATTTATTGTAACTTTGAGGTCCACTCTCTTTTTTTATATATATAATAAAGGAGTTTGCTAAATGTCCGAACAAAATTGTGGGCTTCCCATAAGGCCCGATTTGCAGTCTGATAGGTGTGTTTGTTTTATGTTTACATATCTGAACAAGAGAACAAACAAACACAAAACGATTATGAATGAGCACGAGAAATAAAATAATATGCAAATTTATAAATGTTCTACTCAAAATTAATCGGTCATTGACTTAATTTGAATATATCTATTAATTAAATATTTAAATATCAATTGTTACAAACTCTTTTTTAATGAAATTCGAATCTAGAGTAATAAAAATTGCGGCTAAGAATTGAATTTTGGTAACGAAAGTAAAAGTAATGTGAAGTGAATTGTGAAATACTAGAGGTTTACGTGGAATAAATAATTAGCATAATGAGAGATGTTGACACATATTCACAGTTTGCTGGCAAGAGTTTATTAAATATGGTGGACATATTGTTAGGTCTTCGTCTTAAATTCAAAATAAATTAGGAGAGTGAAGCTTCAACCAAATATATTCACCAGAATTTTCATTTAATATCTCTTCTTTCTGTAATAAGTGCATGCTAATATTTTACGTGTCTACATATTTTCCCTACAAAATATGGTTGGACACTTTATGACTTGAAGAGTTGTAACCTAATCCACTAATCAGAACTTAGAAGAGTTGTAAGTCTTTCTTAAATATTTGTTTACTTTTACAACTTTGGTGATTCAGTAGTCCGGCTAATCTCCAGAGGACCTGCTGGACAATATAAAACATTGAACATAAGCCTAATCTCTATTTGACCAGAAATATTAATTTAAATTTTCTTAAGGACGTCGAATATAAAACATTTGCGAATTTATACCCAGAGATCCCTCTCCTAATAATTATATGCTCAGCTTTAACCATTGTAAAAAGTGTTTACATCTTTTTTCTTTTAATTCAGTGATTTGTCAAATGATTAATATTCCTATCGTAGATCTGAAGTTTATCATGGAAAATCGAGATAAAACAACATTATTGTCGACATATATAAGATGTTTTTGATCTTTGGTGGTATAGTAAAATGAATGCTCAAATCTAAAAATTATCGTCTCTAATAATCAAATTAGAATTGGTATATGATGCAAGAAAAACATATGCATGCATTTATATTTTACAATTATCTTCTAGACTGGATATAGACATACCAACTCACACCTAATTTTAAATTGAATTGTCTTTCATGTGGTGAAATAATCGATTAATCTTTTGTGGGGTATATTAAAAATTTCACAATATTTAAGTGATATCAGAAATTAGATGCATTGGCTAATTTTAAAGCACAATGCACACTGATTTTCCTATTAAAATGTATATCTTATTACGGTCAATTTATATTAGAAATGTATTTTCAATATTTTAGACCGATAAATTGCTACCATCAATGGAGTTCAACAAGTAGCATATCAAATTGCAATTGTTTTTGATTTTTTTATATATGTTGTATGCACGGAAACATTGAGGAGGGAAGGGTGTTGCATGACCCTATGAATTTTTTAAAATTTATTTATATATGCTAATCTTTTGATAAATGACCAATTTTTAAAAAATTTTGTTGACATCCATCAAATTTAAATCTAGTCTAGTTAAAAATTAATTAACCCAATACAAAATAAAATATAGGCCTATATTACTTGTTGGATTAAGCTTGAACATAGCTTAAGACATAAGCTATTCTAAGTAGATAATGATTAAGAATATATACATTTAGGAGTTATCTAAATGTAATGAGACAAAAAAAAAAATTCATCACTTGTTCGAATTCTACTTGTTCAACTGCAACTGTTGAAAGATGTTTCTCTACCATTGATATTGTGAAGACTGGTTTGCGCAATCGCATTGGTGATATATTTTTAGTGATTGTCTACTTTGTTTTATTGAAAAACAAGTATTTAATAGTGTGACCAATAAAACTGTGTTACAAAATTTTCAGATGAATGAGTGTATGGTATGTCTTTAATATATATTTGTATTGATAATTTCTTAAAGTTAAATTTATATGTTTTTTTTAAGAGAAAATTTGACCCTATAGACTCCACTCTTGCTTATAATCATGTTTTCGAAATTAGTAGCATGGAGCTTGGATTGGTTTAAATGGATCAATTTTTTAAAATTGTGATTAGTTCTATATTGTTTCTATTGGATCCTTCGTTGACGACTTATTTTTATTTTGTGTACGCATAGAAAGTAATGTCAGGTTGGTCAAAATTTTATATGATCAGCCCGATACTATTGATCGTTTCAGTGAATTTCCAAGCTGTACAGTTTGGTTGTCGGAAAAACTATAGTTTTATGACTTTATCGTATCTTTTAAATAACTATTATGCACTTTTGGCCTCGTGTTCTACATTATTACTATTTTTTTTTTGGCTCTTACATTATTTTCTTTGTTAAACAACAGAGTGTTTTTTTGTTTGATCTCCTGATTCGTGAACACAATTTTATAAAAGCATTAGACCATCATTATTGGTGATCTCTAAATTTGAGTTTTTAGTAATTAAATAATGATTAAAGTAGAGTTAAAAAATGGTAATTTGTTTTGAGTTTGTATGGGTGATTATTGGTAGTTTCTAGGAAGAGTTTCTTAAAAAAAAAATTTTTTAAAGGTAATATAAATTCAGTTTATATGGGTGAAATTTTTTCTTAAATTCAGGACTAATTATCACTTCGTGCGATGATACAAACAAAAGAACAATTGTAAAGTCGAATCACTCAGACCAAACCAAGCTTCAAAAGCAATGAAAACATACTGAAACTCTGGTTCCTAATGATCGTTGTCCAATGCTGAATACATGAAACCTAGATAAGAGAAATCAAGTGGCCAAATTCACACAAAAGTAACAAGCATATTTTGCATCTAGAAAGATAGGAGCAGGTGATGAAGATCCATACCAGTCACCTGGAAACCGAAGGCAATGTGCAGTATTTGCCTTGCCTTTTATCATCTTATCAACTAATCAAAATCCAAGAGAAGAAATGTGAGTCAAAGAAAACAAAAGAAGAGAATGTTAAGGAAGAAAACACACAGAGATGCTTACCTCTCGCATATTTGTACAATATCTGGTCCAACATCAGGCTCCCATTTTCGAGTCGTAACATAAAACTCTTGAGGTTTGTAAGGTACATCCTTTAGATATATAAAACACCTTTCAAAGACTTAAATCCATAATTATTAAACACAAAACCAAACTCATTGTCCTTAAATATAGAAATCGTACCCGAATGTAAGTAAGATCATAGAGAGCATATGATGCTGATTTGTTCACTGTAATGACTGGTGGAATCCGTACGGTCTGCATATTGCTACTAGAATTATCTTCAACTTCGACGATCTCTGCTACAATCGAAGCCTCTCCTCCACTCTTTATTTTGGCGAGTTTGAGAAGAATTAAGTTCCTTGATCTGTAACATTAAGCACAAACTAAAAGTTAAAGAACAAATGTTAGCAAATTCACACAAACAAATTGGTAGCAGATATGAAGAAAACAATGAGCTGAATTGTTCTGTTTTATTATATTAACCAAGAGGTCTTTAAATAGAGAGTTGGAGGCCACAAAGTCGGCCCCTCTTCTCGATCAAATATCTCATGTAACTTAGGCAACAAGATACACTTATCTTATCTTATCAACAATTCAAATAAACTTAAATATAACCTAATTAACCAATAGTTAACCACCCTGCAATACCCCCCCCCCCCCCCCCCCCCCCCCCCCCTCAAGTGGGAGCATACAAATTAGATATCAACAAGTTGTGAGGAGGTTATAACATGTCGAAGTTGCAAAGCTTTTGTGTTGACAACATCTCGTACAAAATGAAGATCAATCTCTACATGCTTTGTTCGTTCATGGAAAACCGGATTTGTAGCAATATAAATTGCTGATTTGCTATCACAAAACAAGTCCATCGGTTGTTCATGAGAAACTCCTAGCGTAAGTAGAAATCCTTTTAGCCAGAGGAGTTCTTGTGTTAAGTGTGCTATCGATCTATATTCGGCTTCGGAGGAAGAACGACTTACTGTGGCTTGTTTCTTGGTTTTCCAAGCAATTGGAAACGTCCCGAGCTGAACAATATACCCGGTAACCGAGCGGCGTGTTATCGGACATGTGGCCCAGTCCGAGTCACACCAGCCTGTGATGTGGAGATTACCATCGGACCGCAAGAAAATGCCTTGGCCAGGATCGTTTTTGAGATAACGTACGAGGCGTATAGCTGCGTGCCAGTGCTCTTCTCGAGGTTGGCTCATGAACTGAGAAAGGATATGGACAGAATATGCTAGGCCGGGACGCGTGACAAGAAGATAAATGAGGCGGCCGAGCAGTCTTCGATACCGTGCGAGATCGGTCAATAAGGAAGACTCGGATAACGACAACTTGTTGTTTTGCTCGAGTGGAAATGTTGCTGGTTTTGAGGCCATCATATGTGTTTCTTGTATGATATCCAATGAATATTTCCTTTGACATAAATATATTCCGTCTGTATTTCGAGCAACTTCGATTCCCAAAAAATATTTGAGTGTGCCTAAATCCTTCATGTGGAAACAATCCGAAAGATATGCTTTGAACTCCGTTGTTGCATTCTTGTCGTTTCCTGTCAATATTAAATCATCGACATACACTAGTAGATGTAACCGAGTGTGACCTTTCTCATATGTAAAAAGAGAATAATCCGATCTAGATTGCAAGAATCCATAAGTGATTAGAGCCGAGGACAGTTTTTGAAACAACACCTTGGATCTTGTCGTAAACCATATAAAGATTTCTTTAATCGACATACCTTGGTATTATTTCTAGAGCTGAATCCAGGTGGGAGTTTCATGTAGACTTCTTCCGTTAAATCGCCATGTAAGAATGCGTTATGTACATCCATTTGATGTATGTTCCAGTTACGCTTACATGCGACATCAAGAAACACTCTAACCGTGTCCATTTTGGTAACATGTGCATAAGTTTCGTCATAATCCACTCCCGGGATCTGCTTATTGCCCAAGGCCACCAATCGTGACTTAAAACGTTCAATAAATCCATTTGATTGAAACTTAATCTTTTATACCCATTGACAACCTATAGCATGTTTTCCCTTAGGTAATTCAACCAAATCCCAAGTATTATTATCTTGTATTGCTTGGATTTCACTATGCATTGAGTCCCGCCAATTAGAGTCTTCCATAGCTGCCTTGAAAGACCTCGGTTCTCTTGTATTCGTAATAGCCGCAACATAAGCTATGTGAGTCTCGGAGAATCGATCTTGTGATTCCAAAAGTGAATAAGAAGCTTTTGGGTGAGATGTTGCAACTGTTACAAAATTTGTTGTTGTATTGTTGTCAACAACAAAGTCTCGAAGTCTTACCGAAGGTGTTCTTCGGCGCTGTCCCTTTCCTAGTTGCGGGTCAAGAATTATCGAGGACGGGGAAAGCGCGGGAGGTTGTGGTCCGAGTTGTTGGCGGGTCTCACACGGCTCGGAAAATGTGGGAGCAGCGTGTGTTGGACTCGGAGGTTGACGAGGCCTCTGTCGGACTTGCGGCTCGTGTAACTCGTCCATGGGCCATACCGTGTTTGTCGGAGCACACAGAGTTTCCGTAGTGAGCGGGGCGCGTTCTTCCTCAAGGTAAGGATACATATTTTCCGAGAACACCACGTCTCGTGAGACAAAAAATTCTTGTGTATCTAAATCAAAAACCCTCCAACCTTTTTGACCATACGGATATCCAATAAAAATACATTTTCTGCTCCTTGTAGCAAATTTATCTCCATCACGTTTTTGGTTGTGAGCATACACTAGACAGCCGAACACACGAAGTATGTCATATCTTGGCGGTTGACCATGAATCAACTCGTATGGTGACTTGTTGTTAAATATTGAGCTTGGTGTCCTATTTATTAAATAACAAGCTCTTAGAACACACTCTCCCCAAAACTCAATTGGTATATTAGCTCTAAATCTTAATGCCCTTGCCACATTTAAAATATGACGATGCTTTCTTTCAACTCTTCCATTCTGTTGGGGTGTAGCAACACAACTCCGTTCATGTATAATTCCTAAGCCCGAAAAATACGAAGTAAGTGACTTGAATTCTGAACCATTTTCACTTCTAACCACTTTAACTCTTGCTTTAAATTGTCTTTCCACAAAAGCCACAAAATTTTTCAATTTGAGAGGCGCCTCGGTTTTCTCTTGTAACAAAAATAACCATACACATCGTGTAAAATCGTCCATAATAGTGAGAAAGAATCGTGCACCACAATGAGATGGTGTTTGATAAGGTCTCCATAAATCAACATGGATCATTTCAAACATCGAAGTTCTTGTATTATTACTATTTGAAAAAGACAAACGAGTTTGCTTTGCGCGGAGACAAATTTCACACGCTTTATTCGAAGAAATAGAAACAGAAACATTGGGAAGCATACTAACAACTTTAGAGGAAGGATGTCCTAAGCGATCATGCCATAATTGAAGCATTTTTTCTGCCTTTGTTTCAACAGCTGCTGCGGTTTCCACAGATCTAAAGTGATATGTTCCTCCAAATCTTTTACCAGCTCCAATCACTGTCCTCATATTGCGGTCCTGAATGACAAGAAACTTTTCAGCTAGCTGGTAAACACAACCATTCTCATCCATTAACTGAGTTAAAGATATTAACTCGGACTTCAAATTTTCGACATAATAAACTGACTTCAATACCAAGTGTGAACCAATGTGAATCGATCCTACTTTATCAGTAACTTGTTCTCTTCCATCTGCCATTATAACTAACACAGGAGCCATACTCCTCACATTTATTAATTTGTCAAAATTCCCAGTGAGATGATGTGAGCAGTCTGTGTCTAGTATCCAAGGTGACAAGTGAGACATACCTGACAATTTCTCGGTGGAGATAGTGTCTTTCTTGTTATTGAGTAGTGACTTAAGCATCTCCCATTGTTCATTACTTAGCCTCTTTGTTGTATCTTTGCCAGCATCGGTCAATACAAAGTTGGTGTGAGCCGTTGTTGTATCAGTATTAGGTATTGTAACCCGATTGGCGTATTGACTCTGATGCTGTCCGCAACCGCGGCCCGCAGCGCCTCGTCCTCGACCACGAGATGTTGTTCGAGACGTTGGCCAATCACCCCACCTATCTGGGTAACCTATTACGGAAAAACATCTTTTGGTTGGATGCCCTGTTTTGCCGCAATGACCACACACAACTCCACTTTCAATCTGTTTTCCTTTTATCGGTATGGTTTGAGCTATTAAAGCCGCGACCTCGACCTCTTCAGAATTGCTTTTTAGCAAATCCTCTTCATGCCGAACGATATTATAAACTTCTTCCATTGTACGTAAAGGAACACGAGCTGCGATTGAGGAACGCACAACCCTAAAACGATCATCTAATCCATACAAGAATTGATGCACTCGGTCTTCATCCCGATCAGCTTCCTGTTTGGTTAGTAGATCGCACTCACAATTGCCACAAACACAACGACGTATTGGTCTATGATTATTTAAATTATCCCAAATATCTCCTGTAACTTAGGCAACAAGATACACTTATCTTATCTTATCAACAATTCAAATAAACTTAAATCTAACCTAATTAACCAATAGTTAACCACCCCGCAATAAGATATAAAGTGCAAAGGAAAATGATGACACTCAATATCTGCTTTAAAAAATTTATTTGGTTACAAATCCCCCTAAAAATTGATCAAACGGAATTAGATAGATGCTGCAAAGTTCACGGTCGAACTCTTTGACTAACCTGACATGAAGCACACATCAGATAAGCAGATACATATAACTGAAACATAGATGAAATCAGTACTCTTTCCTTCTAATTATACTCCATCTCCTTCATCTCAAAACAAGAAGTACGCATTACAAATATCAAACAACAAATTCTACTTGAGTAAGGCATATATGGCAAGAGTGCTTCTAAGACTTGCAAAAATAGTAGCATAAAATGTAATGAAATCATAAAGATGATTTGAGGAACTAACTTATCCATTCACAAAAAGAATGATGCTATAACGCCGACAATATAAACACTAAGCATACCTTTTACACTCTCATCTTCTCTGTAAGTTCCTCCAGTTGTTTGCTTTGTCTAGTTGAATCTTTGATTTTATCCAATCTCTGGAAACCATTCCTGTAACAGAGAGTGGTGAACCCTTCGTTTCATTAAAGAGAGACTATCTTCCAGGTGATGCCTGAATCAATTTCTTATAATCGGCATTCAACAAAACACATGAATCCCATTAAGCATACTGCATACGAGGTTCAGTGATACTCAAAAAGTATCTAGTGTTCTGTTTGGCGATTGTTCAATACACAGAGACTCACGATTTCGAAAACTGCTTCACCGCATCCAAAATTTCCCTCAAAAAGAAACAAAAACCCTTCTATGACAAAAACTGCACCCAATCTCCAAATGATGGAAACTAAAAAAGATTTCAATAAAATAGAAAGCCTAAGGATGACACAAAGGGAGCCGAAGAACAAAAGAAAGGTCATTGAAGTGTTTCGATGAAATTAATCTCAAACTCTGCAATCGAAATCGTTATGTGAGTGTGCCCACTCAGAGATAAAAGAAGAAATGAGAAATAAGAAGATAAACATACCAGCTGCGGATCAAGCTGCATGCGACGGAGATGCGCTTCATGTGCCTTATCGATTCTCCGATGGGATCTTGAGTCGCCGACTTATCGAATCGCCGCTAGGAGAGAAGACAGCGATTCGAAACGGCATCTTCACAGAGACAAATTGAGAGAGAGACCCCTTTCTTCACTTTTTTCATCCAATCAAATGTTGCCACGTATGCGTCTCTAATAATCCAAAACATTTCTTATTTAAGAAACGTTTCTACTAATTTTCATTAACTATTGATTTATTTTTAATCTAAATTACCCTAAGAAACGCATTAAATATGGCCGATAATGTTGCTCTTAGTAGAGTCTTGTCTAATGCAACTTACACCACATCTCAGGTTTGGTT
Source organism: Lepidium sativum (assembly GCA_023374145.1). Taxonomy (NCBI): domain Eukaryota; kingdom Viridiplantae; phylum Streptophyta; class Magnoliopsida; order Brassicales; family Brassicaceae; genus Lepidium; species Lepidium sativum. The sequence goes on from JAKUCM010003652.1 coordinate 11,297, forward strand.
ACAAAACCATATAGAACTAATAAGTCATTTTGAGCTATAAAGTGTAGAAATATCATCTCTAAATGAATGAATATACATCATTTTTAGGGTTTTGGAAAATGTGATTTGACAGGTATAATCTGAGTAAACCAATGTGAATCACATGCAAAGCCTAAGAATGAGAGATAGAGTCGTTGGTAATGGTTGTTAGAATATGGTTCTTAAAATTCGATTAAAAGGAGTACCAAGAATAAACCGAAGTTATGCGGTTTAATTAAGCTCATCGAACACATACCAACATATGAACCCAGTTCGATTTAATGAAAGAAGCGTACATTGAGCTACGTATTCTTCTCGTATAAATATACAAAGAAGACGTTATACACAGAGGAATATCGGAGATTTCTAAAGAAAGAAAAGAACAAGAAGATACAGAAGCTTTTCGGGTGAAATTCCTTCGATTCCCAGCTCAATATACACTCTGGGGATTCATCTTGAAGATCAGATACACGAATCTTCAAATACAGAGAAGAAATCTTTTTCTGTTTCCCTCTTGCATAATCTTGTATCGGATTGGAGGGCAAATCGTTAAAGTTCAGAAGCATAAGCTTTGACTATGTAACAATCGTCTTCTTCATTCTCAACAGCATATGAACTTTGGAACTACCTAAGAGTTTGGGGTTGCCTTGCTAAAGTTGGCCTTCCATATTTCAAGAAGAGCAACATAGGAGCCAAAACGGCGGTGGACTATATTCTGATAGGGTACGCTTCAAACAGTGCTTCTTATAGATACTTGACGTTCAACGCAAAGACAATGGCACTAGGACATGCTTTGGAATCTAGAGATGTAGTCTTCTTTGAAGAACTTTTCCCTTCAAGAAACCTTCCAGTGCTGTGTCTAAAGGTCACACTGCAATCAAAAGAGTCTCAGAAGTAGCAACTTCGGATCCAAGGGAGAATAAGAGAATCAGAACACAAAAGGACTTTGGACCTGACTTCATAACAAGCTACATTGTGGAACATGAAGAACTGAGTGAAGAGTTCGTATTCCCCTTTCTTATAGAAGAAGATCATGTATCTTATTATGGAGCCATGAAGACAATAGACGTGATGTTTTGGAAAGAAGCCATAAACAGTGAGTATGAATCCATACTCTCTAATCACACATGGGAACTGGTGGACTTACCAAGCGGATGCAGAGCATTGAGATGCAAATGGATTATGAAGAAGAAGTTGAAATCCAATGGAACCATAGATAAGTACAAGGCAAGACTATTTGTTCAAGGCTTCAGTCAGAAACATGGAGTGGATTACTTCGATACCTACTCACCTGTGTCCAAAATAGCCTCCATCAGACTTCTAATGGTTGTAGCGTCCTCACACAAACTGATTGTAAATCAGATGAACGTCAAGACAGCATTCTTAAATGGTAATCTAAACGAGGAGATCTACATGATGCAACCCGAAGGTTTCATAGTGGAGGGACATGAGAACAAGGTATGTAAGCTGAAAAAATCTCTCTATGGACTTAAATAAGCTCCAAAGAAATGGTTTGAGAAGTTCAGTGCAACGTTAATAGAAAATGGTTTCTCATTGAATTCTAGAGACACATGCATGTTTAGTAAAAGAACATTCATAGAATATGTGATCATCTACTTGTATGTAGATGATATGTTAATATTAGGAACGTCTTTGGAGTTAGTGAACGAGACTAAGTCCATGCTCAACTCACAATTTTCCATGAAAGACTTGAATGAATCTGATGTGATTCTAGGAATCAAGGTGTTCAAAACCAGAAATGGTTTCGCATTAAGTCAAGCTCACTACATAGAGAACATACTTAGGAAATTAAACTTCTGGAATGAATCACCAGCTAGGACTCCCTATGATTCTTCCCTCCATCTATGCAAAAATAGAGGTGAAAGTGTTCGACAGGAAGAGTATGCTAAGGTCTTAGGGAGTGTTATGTACTTAATGAATTGCACCAGACCTGACATCGCCTACGCAGTAAGTAGAATGAGCAGATACACAAACAGTCCAGGTAGTAATCATTGGAAGGCTTTGCACATGTTACTTAAATACCTTAGAGGGATAGTGAATTGGTGCTTGTCATATGATGATTCTTCATGTGTGATTGAAGGCTACTGTGATGCTAACTGGGTCACTGACAAAGACGAGATAAACTCCACCAGTGGGTTTGTCTTCACTCTGTCAGGTGGTGCAATATCTTGGAAGTCAACAAGACAAACCTGTACAGCTCGATCAACCATGGAGTCTGAATTAATTGCACTAGAGCTGGCAGGTCAGGAAGCAGAATGGTTGAGAAATGTGTTTGCTGACCTCCTTATGCACGGGAAAGTATGTTCTTCTATCTCTCTGAGATATGACTCCCAGTCAGCTTTAGCAGTGGCTATGAACAAGCTGTATAATGGGAAGAAGAGACATATAAGGTTGAGATATAAGGTGACCAGAAGCTTGATTGAAGCTGGAATACTGTCACTAGAGTATGTTTTTTCTACAAAGAACACAGCTGATCCCTTCACTAAGGGATTGTGTGGACGCATAGTCCTGAACACAGCTAGAGAGATGGGACTCAAAGAGAAGCAGTTGCAGTCTTTGGACACCTTACCATGTGATTCATTTAGTTGAAACACCTTGGTTAAAAAGATCGAACAAAAGAAGGACTTGTAACAACTCTGTATCATGATTTGATGTAGTTAAGTTTGAACTTTGATGTAATGTCGATTTACATTGTAATGTGTCAGCTTCAAAAATCATTTAAGGTTGAAGACTAGAGTGTACTACACTCAAGACTTGTCGTTATTAACCAAAAAAGGACTATAAAGATCGAGTAAATCGGAAGTTCACAAGGAAATGGATGAACAAATACTCACAGGTTAAGTTGATTCAAGTCTAAAGCACTATCAACTCTTTTATTAAATATTTAAAGAACAATATGTGGGGGATTGTTGGAATATGGTTCTTAAAATTCGATTAAAAGGAGTACCAAGAATAAACCGAAGTTATGCGGTTTAATTAAGCTCATCGAACACATACCAACATATGAACCCGGTTCGATTTAATGAAAGAAACGAACATTGAGCTACGTATTCTTCTCGTATAAATATACGAAGAAGAAGACGATATACACAGAGGAAAATCGGAGATTTCTAATGAAAGAAAAGAACAAGAATATACATAACCTTTCCGGGTGAAATTCCTTCGATTCCTAGCTCAATATATACTCCAGGGATTCATCTTGAAGATCAGATACATGAATTTTCAAGGACAGAGAAGAACTCTTTTTTGTTTCCCTCTTGCATAATCTTGTATCGGATTGGAGGGCAAATCATTAAAATTCAGAAGCATAAACTTCGACTCTATAACAATCTGACTTCAACTCTCATCTTCTTCATTCTCAAGCTCTAACAATGGTACTTCTGGTTGTACTAATAAGTCAAATTTAAGACAAAAGTCCGATCACGTGGACCACATGCTTCTTCCGACTTTTCGACGATTCTTCCTAATTCTTTCAACCAAACACATTTTATCTAGATATTCCTCAATATTCAAATATTAAGATATACAATTCGATATTTGTTATGATGATTGGTCTTTTTAGACGCTGTCGAAGAAGATAAATGACAGCTTCATGCATACTTCGTGTCGATTACTTTATTTATATTTTAAGATAACTTGGATTAATTTAGGATAAAAGATTAGCAACTTCACATTGGAAAACGACGTCTAAACCACAACAGTTTGTTAATTAGTTAGTATAAATTCAAAGGAACTGAAATTAACAGAAGACGAATTGGTTCCTACATGTCAAACAACGACATCCTTACATAAATTAATTATGAGAATATTGATGTACGATAAAAACACCCAACTTGACCCAGAAATTATGCTAGTCTATCTTAACAGCGACTTTTCAATATAAGAGTTTATTAACTTTTATTTGCTGTTAATGACTCGAAGTCTAAATCAATTTTTCAAAAGTTGGATAGAGTTCGGTTTGGATATTTGATAACCAAAAAACTCGAACCAAAAATCTTTCACAGAAAAATTATCACTGGACTAAGACATTTTGGTTGGCTTATTAATTTGAAAGTGAACCAAAGTCAACTTATCCATCTTCCACACAAAAGTCTAAGAGCATCATTATTGGTGAAACCCTTGATAGTTTCTTCAAAAAAAGAAAAAGAAAATTAAAAAAAAACGCAGCCAATACGGGTTCGCCACGTGGCGAACCCGTCTCTTAAATAGGGAACTCAAGAGACGGGTTCGCCACGTGCGTTATTTTTTAATTTTTTTTTTTTTAAGAACCCCCTTAGGGGGTTCACCAATGCACATGGTCTATGTCACCTTTTAATCAATTTAATTCAACATTTATGATGACATTATTGTTGGCCAGAAATTGTTTATCATCCCATTAGTTATGACTTAAAAGTTACACTTTGGATTCGTAAGAAATTACTTGAAAATTTGCATTCTGTCTCTATCATTTAAGAGTTTAAACGTAGGAGAGGCTAATGTCTAATACAATTATTTTGACAGAGTTACATCAATAACAGAGAACAAGAATTAAGCATAGAGAACAAAGGGACTCTCTTACCTAAGAGAACAATGTTTCGCTGGAGGAACTGATAGAGACCGTTCAAAGCAATTGAGGAAGCAGTTGGATCTTAGAAGCAGAGAAAACTCAGTATAACCACAAAGAACAACCCGAAACTACCGTCGAGCTATGAATCTCCTTCACCATTAAAAAACTCTCACCACAAAAACTTCTTCACGTCAAACACAGATCTGCTACAGCAACCACCACATTCGGAAATTAAAACAAAAACATACGGAAATGAGAAAAAAAGGACAAACTTCAAAACTTCAATTTTTATCACGTTGAACTATGCATTGGCATTTAAGTTTTTGACTAATACTATTATTTGTTGAATCTTTTATTGAATATATTTTAAAAACATGACTGTTGTTTTTACGTATATTCCTTATTTTTGTAGGCAAGATAAATGTAAAATATATGGTCTCGTCTCATCATTTTTCATCTGAATCATAACTTTCTTTTTTGCTTTTGCCTCGTGCCAATATTTTTCTCGTAAGTCGTATTCCAACAGTCGATAGTGATCACTAGAAAGTTTAAAGCACGTACGACCTCTATTTTCCACTCTGATGCTTGTCATGTCGACGCGCGTGATTCTCTTTACAAGTTTCATCTTTGGTTCATTCATTTTCCCTCGTTGCAATATAGTAGATTAGAATAAATAATGAATAAGAAAATCTTTATATTCTTTTATCCGATAAAGAAAAATCCATTGCACACTAGACTTTTCCATATGGACCGAATTCAACCTACGGTTGTACCAAGTTTAATATATATTTTCTAGTTTTTCTATAGGAGGGGATCATAGTTTTTACATTTTTTTTTGCGAAGCAGACTTAGAGCTTTTGTAATCAAACGACAACTTTTGATTTTGAGTTGACATTTTTATGCAATTTAGTTTTACGTTCAACGTTGATTTCATATTTTGTTCGAGTTCTTTGTTTATGCAATCGAATATTAACATGGTGCTCGTTATTAAATTAATGAATATTGAGTAGTCACCTAGGGTTTTGAGGATGAGTTAGGTCAGCGTGGTGCTTAGGTTTTCTAGAACTCTTGAGGTTAGAATTATTTAGGTCTTTTCTGATTTGGTATTATCATCATTAGCTTCATTCTAATCAACTAGAGTTTGTTCTGAGACGCTCTAGCACATGATAGGTGTTTGGTAGAGCGTCTGACTGAACCACTTCAGAGATTCACATGCTTAGCTCGAGGGATTGAATGTATGAGGTGTGAATCAGCGCTAAGCAAGTTGATCGTTCATTCCGATTAGATTATCAAACACCTATGGTGATAGGGTATGTTAATAGTCTATTCGAGTTTGTTTGCCACGAGAGTGGAATCACTACTTATGTTCTTGTTGCTTAGAGATTAGTTCTATTGAGACCACCTCCAATGGTAAGTTCTTAAGGGGTTTCTTAAAATTTTAAAATATTAAAAAAAATAGAAAAGTATGAAAGAGAATAAGTTGAGGTTCTTATTTAAGGATTTTAAGAACCTCTAAAGATAGAGTCTCTAAATTTGTCATGTTTTCATTGGTTCAAAATTTATTTAAAATATTAAAATTTAAATTTGTGTTAAAATATGATTATTAAAATGGTAAGATACCCATTTTGAGTATCTCCTTGTTGGAGATGCTCTGAGTGATATCAAGCGTCTAGTTAGCTAAAGAGTCACATTGTTCCATGATACTCACTCCTCGGGAACTTGTTTTCTCACCCTGTGTTAAATTTACTTAATACTCTTTTATCTGCCGCTTTGTTTAAATTATCTGCTATTGCCACATGCTTTGTTTACTTTTATTTTAAAGTTTGATATAGGTTGTTAGACAAAGTACACTTTGATTGGCTTGGATTTTAATAGTTAACCGCATCCTGATTGATAATTACATTATCAGTTGGATTGACACATTTTGTGCTATATCGACATCTTAGTACAATAGGATTTGACAACCTGAGTAAAAAAAATCATGTTATCAGGACCATATATGCAACAAATTATGCTTGATTTCAATATGGTACTAAGCAGATGCAAAAACCATTATTCGAGACATAACTCCAAATAAGAACATTAGTCACTAGAACACGTACCACTCAGAAAGAGAAGAACAATTGTACCTATGCGACTCGATGAGGACTATAGGTAACAACTAAAGTAAGAAATGCAGGTGCATGGGTGTGGAAAGAAAGAAAATCTGGGGTAGATATTAATGTACCGGGTAGAACCATATATACACTTAAGAAGGAGCAAAGTACTGGGTAAAAACACAAGTAAGGACCATGCAAGCATGAAGCGAGTAAGAAATGCAATATCATGTAATTTTCTGCAAACATAGTATCGTATTACGTACCTGATATATTAGTTTGAACTGATAAGTTATTATGTGGACCGTACATCCAACAAATTATGCTTGATTTTAATAAGGTGTTAAGCAGATGCAATAAATATCATACAAGACACATCACCAAATGATAACATTTGTCACTATAACACAGACCGCTCACAAAGAGAAGAATATTTGTACCTAGACGATTCGATGAGGAGTATAGGTAGCAAATAAAGTAAGAAACACAAGTTTGTGGGTGTGGACAACATGAAAATCTCGGGTACAGATCAATGTACTGGATAGAACATATATACACTTCATAAGCAACAAAGTATCTAATAATAACACAAGTAAGGACCATGAGACCGTCAGGCCAGAAAGAAAACATGTGATTTTGTCCAAATATAGTACTATAAAAGGTACCTGATACATTAGGTTGGAACTGATAATTTATTATGTGGACCGTACATGTACATGCTACAAGGTATGCTTATTCTAATAAGGTGTTAAGCATATGTGATTGGTACATAAGTTCATGATAATGGCTTTAACTGCTTCACAGCTAAGCCGCTCTAATAGGCTACCCTATAAAATCCTACATGTCACTCTCCTAGTTAATGTTTATGTTTTTTATAATCACCAAATATTACTATTTGGACAGAGGCAAATTCTACATTTTAAATACAAACTCATATTTTTACACAAAAAAATTGATTTTTATCCTCAACGAATGAAATTAATGATATATATAACTTTTATAAAATTAATAGTCAACTGTGACAAAATTTCACAATCTTATTTGTCTATTTCCCACAACGAAAAAAATAAAATTTGCCTTTTGTGAAATGTTAAAAAGAAACAAAATTAGAAAATGGAGTATTAATTAGAATATTAAAATTTGGTAATATACAGGAGTCAATTTCTATCTATAAATAAATACACAAAAATAACAGGACACTGATTCACAAGTCTGTCTTGTTTCTTGTTGATATTCTCTCTCAATTTCTCTGAGTTTTTGTTTCTCATTAAGACAATAAGATCGAAGTGTGTCTGTTTGAGATAGAGGGAGACCACTTTGGTGTGATTCTGATTTAGTTCTCAGTGAAGATGCAGGTAGTAGCGAACTTCGTCCAGTCTCCGCCGTTCTCTCACGGAGCCGCAGAGATCCCCATTTCTCCGGTAGACCGTCGAGAGGAATCTATTGTTGAATTCACCAACGTAGGAGACGACTCGCCTAGATTTGCGGCTGTGAAAGTACAGAAGGCTTACAGAAGTTATCGCACGCGCCGGAGATTAGCTGACTCTGTTGTTGTCGCCGAAGAGCTCTGGTAATTTAACTAAAATAATTAAAAATCTAAAACCCTAACTAATAAGTGTTAATTAGTGTGAGAATTAATGATAATGTTGGTGAAGGTGGCAAGCAATGGATTATGCGAGGCTAAATCATAGTACGATTTCGTTTTTCGATTACTCCAGACCTGAAACTGCTGTTTCCAGATGGAATCGGGTGAGCTTAAATGCTTCTAAGGTATGTCTTTAAATAAATAAATAATCGTTAAAATGAATGTTTTTTATTTCTTATGAATCAAGATTCTTTTTTTTTTACTGGCTGAAAATCAAATCATTTTTCAACATTTGAGAAAATATTATGGAAGAAAATCATAAAGTTCAAGTAGAGATTTATGATTAAAATTTCTCAAAAGATATGAATTATTTTTTTTCAGAAAAGATATTATACTCAATATAAAATATCCACGTTTGTGTTTTTATTTTGTGGTTTGGTTGTGGTTAGGTGGGGAAGGGTTTATCCATAGTCGGCAAAGCTCAGAAATTGGCCTTTCAGCATTGGATTGAAGCTGTAATATTTTTTTACTCTTTTATTTTCCTCTAAAATTTAGTTTTTTTTTGTTTTGTTGGGTTAATATTTAGATTTAATGAAATATAAATTTATAGAACAGATCGATCCTCGTCACCGGTATGGACACAACCTGCATATGTATTATGAAGAATGGTGTAAAGCTGATGCTGGTCAGCCATTTTTTTACTGGTAATGCTTAAACAATCTTCTTGAAACCCTTCCCAGTTTATGTAAACCGGTTTTTGATTTTTTCCGGTTCAGTCATCCACCATGACTATCTCGATAAGTTCATACTGTTTCTTGTAATTCAAGCATCGTTTCCTAGGTGATAAATCTTATCTGTAACTTTGTAAAAAACTCGATCTTTTTTTGCAGGTTGGATGTTGGAGAGGGGAAAGATTTGGATCTTAAAGATTGTCCAAGGTCAAAGCTTAAGCAGCAATGTATTAGATATCTTGGACCTGTATGTGCCTTTTTTTTTTATCTGGTTGATTTTTGTTTACATTTCTTGGGGATTTCTCATATATGTCTTGTTTTGTGGGTACCAGCAAGAGAGGGAAGAGTATGAGTATCTTATCATTGAAGGGAAGATTGTTCACAAGTTAACTGGACAATTTCTACACACAATGCATGGATCGGAAGGGACAAAATGGATCTTTGTTATGAGTACTTTTAAGAAACTCTATGCTGGTCTGGTAAGTTAATAACTGGTTGCTCTTTCTATTGGTAATGACTTGATGTTTTACTGAACAAGTTTGTTTTTGTCTTGGTTTATGTTGTTTACTTCAGAAGAAGAAAGGAAGGTTCCATCACTCAAGCTTTTTGGCTGGAGGAGCAACATTAGCGGCCGGGAGAGTTGTCGTTGAAGATGGAGTTCTAAAGGTAATGTACTAAGCCTTCAATTGCTTTAAAACGCCATTTTACATCTCTGCGTTTACGTTCTTTTCTTATATGTGAATGCTTTGATTAGTATAACATGCAAACACCAAAGAATAATAGAGGGATTGATCCTTCTTAGAGCGGTTGAGCTACATATTCATAATCAACTTTCTGTTATGTTTCCGTTTGTGATTTGCTTATCTGATTCTTCTGTTGTCCATTTTTGTTTTTGCTCAGACTATCTCTGCATACAGTGGACACTACAGGCCTTCAGATGATAGCCTCGACATATTTCTTTCGTTTCTTAGAGAGAACGCAGTGAACCTAGATGATGTTGAGGTAAACCCTTATCCTACTTCTACTTAACCATAAACTATTAAATCTCCTTAATTGTTATATGGACTATATATATGACTAGAGTTTGGTTGTTGAGTAGATACACAAAGCTAGTGAAGAATCAGACAACTACGATGATTACGTTAAATCCAATGGAGGAGATAAACATGAACCGTTTAAGAAAGAGGATGAAACATCCAAAGCAGATGAGAACAGTCACGGAACACTCGGAACACTTGAGGAGATTAAACGGAGTAGTTACCAGAGAACGCTCGCAGGCGGATTTGAGAGTCCAGAAGCTGACGTGCCGGTGAAATCGATGCTACTAAGGATCAACTCCAAGAAACAGTCGAAATCCTTGCAATTGGGTCATCAATTGTCGCTGAAATGGTCGACTGGAGCTGGTCCAAGGATCGGTTGTGCAGCTGATTATCCAGTTGAGCTGAGAGCACAGGCTTTGGAGTTTGTTAACTTATCTCCTAGATACCGTTCTAGCTCACTGTCTCCAACCGGAAAGGTTAATGTTTGATTAAATGTTCTTAAATGTAGTAGTTAATCGTAATCTTCTTATGTGACTAGATTAATGTTTTGTTGTGTGTTTTCTTTTCACCTGGATGATGTGAAGTAGACGGAAAAGTATGAGATGTAGTTTATGTGTAGTCACTATTTTCACTAATAATGAAGAGAACGTTTATGTCGGAAATTCACATACTTTGTAGTCTCTATAACAACGAAATCGACAGCTCACATGTCTTGAATTCGGAGTTGGTAATGTATAGTAGACAAACAATCACGGGAAATAAACCGTTTTACACGATCTAGCAAATAAATACAAAAGATTCTAATGATTTATTTATTATCTCTGGATTGATAGGGATTTATATTATTGTTGCCCCGGACAATTTTTGTAATTCGACAGAATTGTATTTTCTTATTTGGTCAAGCGGCCTGACTTTTCAGAAATTGGGCGTTTATTCTTGCTATTATTTGCGGGCTTTCTGATATGTTATATGGGCCTCTTCTTTCTATCTTTGAGTATAATCTGAATTCTTCTCTTATTCGCTTAATGGACTTGGACGTTGATAGATCTAACCATTAACAGTGTTCTATCTAGGACCACTTTAACAGTAGTTGAACGCATAAATAAGTTGATGTTTGATCACATTTGTACAACAAATTGACCTTAAGAATATCAAAATAGGCCCAATGAAAAGCCCAATTGAGAAATCCCTTATAACCAAAGGACGGAGGGGAGAGAGATCGATATCGGCGTAAAATGGATTACCAGCAACAGCCTCCGCCGGGAATTACTTCACCTGAGACGCCGTCGAACAATCAGAATAATGAGACAGAGGACATTATGGCTTGCGTCACGGCTTTGGAAGCTGCTTTGTTGCCATGTTTGCCCGCGAGAGAGCTTCAAGCCATCGATCGCTCTCCTCATCCTTCGCATCAAAGTCGGTTCCTTTTGTAACTACTCTCTCGATCTTAAAATTTCAATTTTTTAAGAATTAGGAAGCGACTGATTTAGTCAAAAATGTCAATTCAAATTCTAGGGTTTTTGGTTCGTGCTATTATTAAATTTGGTGTAAATCGTTGTCAATTTGAAATCTTATTGACTGTTATAAGGCAATCTGGTTCTTAAGACGTTCTAATGTTCAGTTCACTTGCTTAACTTATGATCCAAGTGAACCTTTGTCTTAGAATTCAGCTCAAATCGAAGCATTGTGGTACTTGTGGTATGTGGATTGAAGAACCAAGTGAAATAGCTAATTTCTTGATTTCCCCTTCATTGAGTTGTACAGTTGATGTTGAGCGGCATGCCAGAGATTTCATGGAAGCTGCAAAAAAGCTTCAGCTTTATTTCATGGGATTGAAGCGAGAAGATCGTGTGCCCACAAGAGCTGAAAGCCTTAAAAAGGTTACCTTTGGTTCATATAAAAACCACTATTGTCAAACTCCTAATCCATTTTGACTTGACCAGTTTCTGTTCTTAACAGGAAATTGCTGTAATGGAGGAAGAGCTCAAGACAAAAGAGGAGCTTATAAAAACACACACAAAGGTTTTCCAAGAATCGCAGAAGCTAGTGAAAGAACAGATAGAGAAACATAGAGTAGAGCTCGAGAAAGTATAAAAATTTCATCAAATGGATCTACTACGTATGTTTCAACGGTAAATAATGTAACTCTCTACTCACTATTCATCGGTTTATATTTATTTTACATTGTAAGCGCAAAAGCCACAACCCTTACAAAAAGTGCAAGCAATTATTCTGTTTTGTGGCTTCTTTTGCTCTCTCGAGAGTTATACAAGACCAAAGATTCATTTACACGGAAACTTAAAAGAAGCTTCTCATAGAAAGAGAGTCTCTTGGCTTGTCTTGATAGCATCATTTCATATATCCATATGAGGACCACTTGTGTTGGGTGGTTGGCTTTCCAGAGGCATGTACTGTGCCATGATCCCTCTAATTTCCGCATCCATGTAACTCTGCACAATATTTATTGTTACTTATTAACATCTATCCATAACGCAAAATCTTCAGATATCTATTACGAGAACAAGACCAGAGTAAATAACATACCCTGATTCTGTATTTATAGACTGCATATCCAGCAAGACCTGCAACTCCAACTCCGATTATAAGAAACCACAAAAAGTTCCAGCTGAGTTTTGTTGTTCCAACTCTGCCTGAACCTACATATTCACCACATCAAAAAGCAGAAAACCTGATTAATGACTCCAAATAAACTATGGGCAGAGAAAGGAAGATCATTCTTTTTTATTTACCGATGCAAGTGTCGTGTTCACGCATGTAAAGTAAACCATTGCTGCAGCTGCATTCATAACATCCCCATGTGTTTTTACATTTACATTCTGGGCACTGGCAAACCCTTTTTTCTTTGCACTCGTCCACATCTAACACATTCGAACAAAAGAATACGATTACGAATTTGGATGACGTTTTTCATTCTTTAATACTATGATTGATAAGAATCCAAAGGTCCACTGATTTGTTTTTGTACCTGCACTATATCAACATGCATGCATATAAACATTAAATGAATAGCATGTTACGCGTGATGCTTGCCAATGAAACGTCATGGCTGATGGCTCTAAATGCATATTGTAAGCTACATACTCATGGGTGATATAACGCACATATATAGAACAGCTACTCCACAATTACTATTATCAACATACGAGTAGTCTTTCGCTATACAGGCCTATTGTACCTATATTTTAGTAGATTCAGAAGCCATAAAATATTGCTTAACAATTACCTTCACAGCTCTTCACTCCATCGCCCTTAAATCCAACTGGACATTTGCAATCTTTTGAATGATCATCCTGAATGTTCCAATTCAAAAACCAACGAAATTTTATATTAGGTAAAGACGTTGAAGACAAAATTTAAACATTGATGTAGAAGACGAAGTACTTACAATGCAAGCAGAGTAAGTGAAGCCACCTCTGGTTTCTTTCCAGCATCCTCCATTGTTAATACCACAATGCAAAGCTCCAGAGGCTGCCAAAATCAGAAAATATGCACCTTAACAGAGATTATAGTAAGACAGCTTATACTACAAACAAAAGTATGTGGACCGAAAATTGCTTTTGAAGTAGGCAAAAAAAAGCAGAATTTTCACTATTCCCATAGTTATATAATTGAATTTCATTCAAGTTGAAATTTTAAGCAAAGAAAGATTTTAGGAATGGTTCTGACAAGTTAATTTTCAATCTTGATACCATCACCGCAGATGGTATAAAACAACAAAAAGATCATCAGATTTGAATCCGAGCAAACAGCCACAAGGGAAAATAGTTTGCTTGAATACTCCTTCATTCAGTCTCTTCAAAAGAACTACCAGTACTTGCAAAATAGACTACCTAAGTAGAGGCTATGGTATTCTTCGGTATCTTGTTCCACACAAAACATAACAAGTCACACATACAAATAATGAATGTACCTTTGCAGTGAGTGTATCCGTCACCAACAAATCTCACACCTTGACCAGTAGGGCACTCACACAATCTTCCCCTAAAAGTATCCTAGAATGCCGATTAAGATTTAAAAAAGAAGAAGCCAGAAATCAGACTTAGTAGCAACAACCAAACCGGAGTAAGATAAAAATAAAGCAATATCAAGCACGAATGATACCCGGCAGGCAGAAATGTTGGCAGCTCTGTCTTGCCAACATCCACCGTTGTTTTCCAAACATTCATTAGTTTGCAAATCTGCAAAATTCAGAAGTATATCTCTAACTCCCTCCATGAAAAAATAGATAAACTAACCCAAGGACATCTCCAATGCAATTTTTGAAGTAACTAACTTTTTACTATATATAGGCCCATGAAGACAAAAATGGTTTGTGAAATTAAAAGACAGTGCAAATGTCATGGATAATTACCATCAGTAAGACAGATAGCTGGTTCTGTTGACTCTTGAAAACCCGAACACATAGCCTTGAGCACTGCCCCCTTTTCCAATTTACCTAAGAAAATAACAGATAGTTCAATTAGCAAAACACTACGTAAGATGCTGTAGAAAGGGAGGGTAAACTGATACGCCAACATTTTCCTAAGTACCTCTGTATTGTCTGTTGTTCACGACAAGAGTTGGGAGTATAGTCACATCTCCACGAGAACCTTTGCCTATCTGAGATACACCCGTTTCAAGAACACAAAATGGAGTGGTGAATACATGACAACTTTAAAACACTAATTAGAAGAGAAGAGTAAGAGCCAATTGGTTACAAAAAGACAAACCTGGGACTCCTGCTCTGTTTTAAGAACTGGGTTCTCCACATCTGCTTCAGGGTCTCCGATACACTTGTCGACCTTCTTGAGATCAATGCCTGAATGCATATAATAAAATGTTTTTTCTTTCTTCCAGATTTTAGCCATTTTGAGCTGATCATCAGAATGTTTAGGATGAAAAGGCACAACTTAAAAGTAACAAAATAACCAACTCGTATATATAAGAACTCAAAATAGTAAGCCTGTCAATGTAAGCTGACGGCAATTAATCACAAGAGCAAAGACCATGGGAATAGTGGATACTTACCAAGGGACCTGATAATTTCATCTGCGCATTCTTTAGTGTACTTCTTCTCCTTCATTGGACACCGGATGGCAAAGTCAGTCACATAGTCCCACCAAATCCACGGCTTACCTGTCTCGTTCACCACTCTATAGACGCAAGCCTGGCGTAAATTCTGTACGACAACATCCTTTCCATCATATCCTTTTGTAAAGTCCTGTTCAGGATCAGGCGCACAGTACCTTCCATGGTTGATGCACTGAGACTTGCACTGTTTACTCAGGGTAAAAGCTTCAGGGCAGTACCAGGTGATGTAGTGTGGCGTGAACTGAGTATGCCCACTCTTCTCAAGAATCTGTGCTGCTCCTTTGAAATTCTTAAGAAACTCAATCTGAGTATCACACTTCGTCCCACACTCATCATTGCTGTTAGTCCAGAGCTCGTATTCGACCCGCTCATCTGGATGCGGAACCGACTCAGTCCAGTCTAGCTTCATGTTAACCATGTCACCACCGGCGAGCTTAGACTTTATACTGTCTCCCAAGGATTTAGTGATGAGAGCAGAAGGAATGGTAATTTTCTGAAGATAATCCGCATCGGATTTATCTTCTTCAGGTGTATCCATTGTAATCAATGGCTCAGCTTTATTATCAGCCACAAGAATCGCTGCTGCTCCAGCTTGTTGAGCAATCCATGCCTTCAAAGTGAAATAACAATCTGTGTTCACACAAAACAAAAATTCAGTTCATCAATCAAATCAGAAGAACAAAAACAGATACTTTCCAGATGTGAACGCTAACTCATCAATCCATTTAAGGAAACGACTTGGATTAAAGAGATAACAAAATCGAACCTCCACGATCAATAAGGACAAAAGTGGGTAAATGTCCAGGCTTAGATTTGAAGGAGATATCGAAATCACTGTAGCTTTTACAAGCTTTCTGATTCGACTTGGGATACTCGACGGTGCCGACTAAAGTACCACCGTACTGAGGAACTCCGAAATTCCCAATAGCACATTCGTAAATACCTTTGATCGATTCAGGTGATGTAACTTTGAGATTATTCTTCTCCACCACGAATCTACCAAGTACTAGACTCAAGATCAGAAGAAAGGAGAGAGTGAAAAACCATAACTTCTCCTTCCCCATGGTTTCGAATTCCTTGTTTTCAACTAACCCAACAGATTGAAAGAGATAGAGATCAGAAATTGAAGGATTTGCGAAACAAAGATCCGAAACCCAAGAAGAAAGATTTCGAATTTAATAATCAAGATGCTTTGTTTATGATCGTTTGAAGGTAAGTGAAAATGATATTAGATTTTTAAGGAGTCTTCTACGCTAAGGAAGACTCATATATGACTTAAAAAAATTACAGTAACTACAATTAGGTTTCATGAATGGAGTAAAGTTTATTAAATATTAATTGAGTATAGAGATGGATTTATATTGAATCGTTCTTCTTTGTCGTTACCGGAAATGTGGATAACAAAACAAAAGAGTTATAAAATGGTCTAATCATAGGAAACGGGAAACACGTGTGTGTGTATGTGATCTTTTATGAATTTAGCGGTCCTGAATAAAGAACAACTCATGTTTCAGTTTATTTGATGCTTTAGCTCAGAGGTGGATTGATACAAAACTCTCTCGTTTGTCGAGGTTATTTTTATTTGACCCACATGGGACATGACCACACATCTATTAATTTATCTAGAGTAATATTAAACTCAAGTTCATATATTTACCATTGGTTCAAAGGTGTCGGTGTGGTATTGTGATTTATGTTCAAACCTTCATCAATCTATTGTAGAAATGTGGAATAAGAATACGAGAAAAAAATAGTGAGAATGAGAAAATATTGAGAAAAATGAATGCCGATTTATTTTCGTTTGTGGTTAGGATGATCCAACTAATAAGTATAACATTTAAAGTTTGATTATTTTCTTCTATCTATATAGTAAATTAAATAGGAATTTTAAGGGTTGAGTAGATTATAGATAATGTCTTATCGATCTTGTTATTGACAAAATAAGAGAGAAAGATGAATATTTTCTTAATTTTAAATGAGAATGGTATAATATGTTGTATACGATATAACTAATAAGAGACATTACATAATGAAGTGTCAAAATTTTAAAAAAAGTTGATGCATGAACATCTTGGAAATTCGGTTGGGCTCTCGTAGATTCCACAAACTAGTTAGTTATTTGGTATTAGGAAACATGTAAATTAGGTTAAACAATGTTGAGTATGATGAAGACATCAAGCCAGTTGAACCAAGCAGGCCAATGACCAGAGCTAGAGCACGCAAGGTTAGGGAACAACTACGAGAAGCTGTAGTTGACGTCTTGAGCAAGGAAGATGATGCTCCTTCACCAGACCGCACCAAGATCGACAAGAGCCATATTGAAGTTTTCTCAAGAAGTGACGCAAAAGGCCGAGAACTCAAGCCAAGACCAAGCCACACGTCAAGAGGAGAACCAAAACATTCAAGACCTTCAAGAAGCTGATCAAGAGGACCAAGAACCGTCAAGACTTGAGCAGGAAGCAACCAACAAGGTATGTTTTTTGTTCAATATAAATGTTTTTGCAGGTCCACCAAGCCCAATGGCTCAAACACCTTAGACTAGAGAGTCTTAGAGTCCATAAGCTTTTATTTTCGTTTAATAAAGTGGACCAAGACTTCAACTTGTGAAGCAACGCCTCAAGCAAACTCTAAGTTAGCATTTTTGACATTTTGTTTCTTGTTTGTTTGTTAATGGGATGTGACCCATATTTTACTTGTTTTCTTTTGAGTTGAGTCGGCCTTAGGGCTACCTGATAGGACCCTTTATAAGACCCCCTTACAGCCGTGTAACCGAAAACTTTTGATTATGAATAAAGACTGTACTTTCTTCTACAAGAAAACCTAGCCGTTAGAGAGATTAGCCGCTTGTCTAGAGGTTCAAACTACACTAAGAGATCTTGAGAAGATTCCCCATGATCGAGAGTGTGTTCGAGTGTATCAAGAAGTCTTCAATTCTTCTTGTGGATCGCTCTTCAATCCACATATTTCCACCGCATAACATCTTCTTATCAAAGGAAGTACACACGGTTCTCTTTGATCAAATATCCATTCCCATCAACCTTAGAGAAGCACCTTGAGGCGTGTATCATTTTGGTA